>CACRXK020004267.1:1113-31970 GCA_902702795.2 Paramuricea clavata
ACTAGGGGGCGGCCATTTGCGGGACACTTCTATTTTCAAAGTCTGCAAAACGCTATTTCATGCATTTTAGACACATTTTATGATAATCTGAGAGCTAGAGATATATTGTATGTAAAAGATGAAAGTACTACGTGCCCCTTCCCCCCTCCCCCTCCTTCTCGCACCGTTCCCCCATCCCGTGGTCCCTGATTAAAAAAGGTGTCTTTGTGAGCGCCTTAGATATACTGACGAAGGGAAAGTAAATCCTGCTTCGTACAGATGAAAATCTGGGCATTTTACTTATTTACGCTGAGCATTTATTTGCATATACTGTAATATGGATTGTGAAACTCAATAATAACTCATGAAGAAAATACAAAAGAAATCATGATCGACCGTGAAGGAGTTTGTATATCTTATACAGAATCAGTTGATTTACATAAATTTTAGGTTCAATTTTTTCACCACATATCACTTATTTCTTTAAAGCTTTAAATTAATTAAACCTGTCAAAAATGCCTGTCTGAACACGCCTGTCAAAATTCCTGACGAATTAAATTAATCTCATCAAGACGTTTCACGTTGTATCTGATACACAAACTCTCGCCTTCTGCTTGAGTTTGTATATCCGATACAACACGGCCGCTCATGTTGTAAAATAAAATAGCCTCTTATTTACTGAATGTATACAGGTTACCACCTGATGAATAATTAGATCGACAGAACACGAGAAATCTTCTTTGAAATTAACGAAGCCTTGTTCGGAATCCTCCTCAACTACCAAATAAGTCGGTTATAAACAGAGACTACTTGGGATAGCCCCTCGCGTCAATATATTGTATAATTTATTCCCGCATTATCGGTTCAAAACCTATTCTGAAAACGTTGCACAGTGTATGCATGATAATTGCATAAGTAGCATCTTAACAGTCACGTACCTTATCATCTACCGTGGACGCAAACGCTGACGCCAGACTATGGCATAGCTCAACCGCTAAAATGCAGGCGAGCTTAAAGCCCGTTCTCCACTAGGCGAATTTGTTCGCGCGAATCGAAAAAAAAAACTTGGCAAAGTGATTGGTCAGCGAAAAAATTCGCCGCGAAAAAGTTGGATCAGTTCCTACTTTTTTACTGTTCACGCGAACAAATTCGCCTAGTGGAGAACGGGCTTATGGAGGATCCCTACAGTTTCCAATACTACTATGTCAATGTTTTAAACTAAAACGTATTTAATTAATATGCATCTTAAAAAACCTAATATTTTGCACAAGCCATTGTTTCCTCTTATATTAAAGTGTAATTTTAACCCACAATCGCTACCCTTCACGTTACCATGACAACATGACGTCACCATGTATGTGGCCTATATCAACCAAAAAAGCCGTCTTAGCGGACAAATAACCACGGTGACCTACTTTTTTTGTTGTAGAAAATACATTGTTATGAAGTTTTGAATCTTTTCTGAAAGTTATTTGAAAATCGCCAGTGTAGTTTTCGAGAAACTGAATTTCAGCCTTTCCAAAGGCTAAAATGCAATCTTAAAGGCTGAAATTCAGTTTCTCGAAAACTACACTGGCGATTTTCAAATAACTTTCAAAAAAGATTCAAAACTTCATAACTGCAATGGTTATTTGTCCTCTAAAGGCGGATTTCCAGTCCTCGCACGAAGCTCCTCGCAGCTCGCTGCGAGTGATGCATGAGCACTTTCATCCAATCACAATGCTAAACAGTTAATTTTAATTAGATGCAAGCACTCGCAGCGAGCTGCGAGGAGCTTCGTGCAAGGACTGGAAATCCGCCTTAAGAAGGCTTTTTTGGTTGATATAGGCCATACAGATGGTGACGTCATGTTCTCATAGTAACGTGAAGAGTAGCGATGGTGTGTTAAAATTACGTTTTTATATATGAGGAAACAATGGCTTGTGCAAAAAATTAGTTTCTTTAGATTCAAATAGCTTTTGGTTTAAAACACTGATATATAGGGGGAGACTCCTTAAAGCTAAACGTAACTGATCTGATCACCCCGGATATATATAAATGACTTCAATGCAAACTAAGCTATTTTCATCTATTTCTAAAGTTTGTTGTCAAACAGTTACCAATGAATGATATACTAACAGCAATTTTATTTCAAAGGTGGAACATTTCGATCAAAAATCACAAGTTATGGAGACTTCCGTAAGGGAGAAGGTGCATTCTGGGCAAATGATCAGTGTCTTGGAAGTTGTCCAGTTATTTACGGCGGTCAGTACGAAAGTACAGTAGGTTTTGAACAGCACAGTTGCAGTAGTGATCTACAGAACAGTAGCTACATTGGATTTTGGTGTGAATGGGATAATGAAGGTGGTGCAAAAATGATGATTGGTGGAGGAGGAAATAATTGCAATAATGCAGATCATGGTATTGGAATAATCGAGGAAGCTAAACCAGGACCAGCCAAAGAGGATCATTATGATTTTGGTTATGGTTCAGATTACAATCAGCCATCAACATATTCACTTAACTTGTGGGTTCAATGATTGTTCTTGTTGACAATCTCAATCTCAGACTACATAGACATCGTTCATTATTAATTTTTATCTGAACTTTCAAAGATCGCGCCTCGTTGTAGAATCACGTCCGGTGTGTCTCAGACACAGTCGCTGGCACAGTACTACAGCAACAGTGACTTAAGTGCCAAGCAGCTAAATATACCTGTAATATCCTGGTTTCAAAAAATCTTATTGAGATCAGTGGTCCTTATATATCCAGGTAATGTAAGGGTCTTATTAATTAAATAAAAGCCATGTAATTTCTATAGGTAAGTTAACCCACATGTTGTAAATATATTTATTATATAAGTACTGAGATTTATTCATTAAAATGACATTGCGTAATAATCGTACGGAATTTTGCCACAGCCAATCAGCGACGCGAACGATAAAATTTCACTAGTGAAACAACATCGTTCCGCCGCGCCGTCTGATTGGACGAACGATGTTTTTTCACTCGTGAAAAATGATCGTACTGGAAAATACGTTTTTCGAAACCTATTTCAATTTGAAAATCAAAATGGCTGCGTGATTTACGGACGCCTTTTCTGTTGACAACTTTATTTCAGAACAAGAAAATAAAGCTCGTACCTCACAAAAAACCGAACGAGATGTAAAACTATTACTAGCTGTATTACACTTGTTTTTGGAAACCAAGAATGAAGAAAGAAAAACCGAAGATATTCTGACAGCAGAAATGAACGAGTACGTGTCTGAGTTTATCAATTCGGTCATAACCAAAGACGGGAAAGAATATACGAGCCATCTTCTCTCGCTGCACTCACTCGTTCACTTGTAATAATCCACTCGTGAATAAAAATCGTACGCGCTCACCAACCATGCATGAAGTAATCTCTATATATTATATTTCCCTTATTTGTTATTTAAGTATTTCGGGTAAATTCCTAAATAGATAAGACTAATAAGATGTTAGATGTGTACGTTAAATTTTCATTTTGTTGTCCCGAGCCAGCGGTACGAAGCGTCGTTCCAGGCGTAAGCCCGGGGCGAGAGTACTAATTCCGCTCGGCTATTAAGGCCATGTTACACGGTGCAATTTCTCTTGCAACTTGCAATGCAATTCTACTCTTGAGAGATGTAAAATTACCAAATATGAGTCTTCATTACACTCCGCTGATGTTTTCTCAACATATCGAAAATTCTTCACAGATTTCACTAATTAACATCTCTCAAGAGTAGAATTGCATTGCAAGTTGCAAGAAAAATTGCACCGTGTAACATGGCCGTTAATTTACACCCGGTTATTGAGAACATAGCGAAGTGCAACGTTGTCCTCCATTATGTGATGGACGTTTTAACTTTTTCGACGTATGCGCATGCACGAGTACAAACTATCGCTAAAAAAATTGTTTTTTATTTTGCAAAGATGTATTTTGCAAGTATTTTGCTGTTTCACAATATATTTATAACCTGGAAACAAGTCTGTAGTTTCATGAATTAGTGGTTGTCAACCGTGAAACAAAGTGTGAAATCGAAAGGCATAAACACAACTTTTGTCGAAGCAGAGATTTTTAATAAATTATCGTTCAACAGATGATGGAATAAAGCATTTGTAGTGCATTTGATAGGTGCAAGTTTCTTTGGGGGCACGTAGATCATTTTTAGGGCAAGGCCGGATTTTAAATAGTGGGGGATGGAAAAAATTTAGGGGAGGTGCAGCGGTCTAGCTGACGACCCCGTCAATGACGTGAGGTATGCACGTAGTGTACATGTGTATCATGCCCTTCATTACAATTACTGCAAAGTTTCTTTCAAAACAATGAAAGGGCACTTGACACAAAGATGAACGGCTATCACTGTTCAATTTGACAGAAAAACTTTCTTACGAATTGTAGACCCTAAGCAACCAAAAAATTTTTACTTTGATCTATCATTGAAACTTCTCCAAGGGGAGGTGCATGAATTTTCGGGGGCGATGCAAAACGATCTCAGGGGAGGCGCGCACCTCCCCACACCTCCCGTTTGCAGCGACTCCACCAGACCTGTTAGCGGACTAAACTCTGGGACAACTATTTTTTAAGAATGCCGTGCACCTGCTGTTGTTTACGTCTTCAATGCAAAGTTGGGACGTTACAGACTATACTAGTGCGCGTCGTGATAAGATGAATGGATGATCAGTGGCGGCGCCAGGCTTCCAAATTTGGGGGGGCATTTGAGGGGCAAACTCAAATTTAGGGGGGGCAAGATAGAATTTTTAAAAAGGTCGCCACCCCCAGGAAATTCGCCCCCCACCTCAAAACGTGGCGATATTCCTAGGAATATCGCCCCCGGTGGCGAATATCCTGGGAATATCGCCTCCCAGGGGGGTGGGGCAAATACCCTAGGAATATCGCCCCTCTTTAGGACATTCGCCCCCCATATATGCGATGTGGTTTATTCAAATAATTTCGTGATACTTTCATCTTATTATTGCCTTACGCGTTTGAGAATTTAACTCTGCAAAACTAAAGCTTTTTTGTCTTTTTTGAAACGTATTATTGTTGAAACTAATATTGAAACTGTAAATAACAGTTTCATGTATACGCGCATTCACTAATGAGTAATGACAACTTATAAGCCATACATTTTTCGATAACGACAGAACGCTTGTGCAGCCTTTAGTCGCTCTTAGTGACTAATAATTTTTTTTGAGGGGGGGGGGCAAAATGGGGGGTGGGGCAAAAATTAATATTCCAATGTTGGTCTTATACACGTTATATACATTGTAATTAACGTTTTCGTATCTGCCATCGCTCTTTTTAACAGACTTACCGTATAGACGTCTCGACAGTGGCGTAACTGGTGGGTCTTCGGGTGTCCAGAGACGGGTGGCCCCAACGCCTGGGGTCCCCCGGAAAAAATGACCATAAAATTTTTTATAGTACATTGGGCAAATTGGTCTGAACCTCAGTTATAAAGGGCAAGAAAATTTGCAACGAGTGGCCCCCAAAAGCAGGCCGGAATTGGTGAAATTTGGACCCCTTTTTTAGTAGACATGGAAGGGGAAAAATGGTTGACTTTTTTTTACTTGTCATAGTCCGGAAAATTTTTTTAACCTCTTTTTTTAAGGAACGTGGTTCTCCCACCCGCCGCTCGCCAACGTTTTTTTGGAAAAAAATAGGGCCCAACTTAAAAATTTGATGGGGGTTATAATATACATGCGACGTGATCACTCCACTTGAGGTCTCTGCTAAGCATTAGGCCCAGTTATTTTGCAGATTTTACGTGTTGAACAGGGTAGTCATTTACGGTCAATATAGCCTCCTCCGCAGGCATCGCCTTTCGATTATCGGGCAAAATTTCTTGCAGGCAAAAAAATTAATACGGTCAATACACCCTTCCGGAAAGTACGGCACTTTGGCTAAAGTGACGTATTTCCGGAAGCGTGTATTTTCAAGTTTGGTTTCTTTTTCCAAAAAGAGATTATAATTTCCTTACACTTCCGGGCATTTAAAACCGTATCATTTTCTTCGCATGTGAAAAAGCGCTGAATATGAAAAACAAAAATAGAAGGCCTAGGTCTGGGCTGGGCATAGAATAAATACCAAGGGATTTTTCCAGTCCACCATGTTTATAGCAAGTGGCCTAAAGAGAGGCCATCACCCCCTCCCCCCCTGAAAACGTATTGAAATTTAATGTTCCAGGGGGTGTATACCTCTCTTTAGGGCATCTGCTAAGAACATGCTTACGTTTTTCTCGCAAGGTGAGTTCTGTATGGTTAGTACTCCGTGTTTAGGGTTCAGATTGTTAGGATTGTTAATATAAAAATTGACCGTAGACTCCCTTGCCACTGAGGCCTGACTGCAAAACAAGCGTTTGCGATGAATACGGTATTTCAAATTGACATTGATCAATAAAAGTTATATAGGTGATTGTGAAGCTCAACTCAAATGAACAGCCTGTAAATCGGCCAGTGTATAGACCCATTGCACATGACGTCACAGCGCCGGTGACGATGCATCTGGACACAGAGTAGAGACATACAGAGACGTAACTAGTGTACCCACCTTTTTTGTGCGCAAGCTCGGCAAGTTACTAGATGCATGCATCTGATTGGATAACGACCTGATGACGACTCATTTTAAACTTGCTGAGCACGCGCAGTTGATCATTTTTTGCCCTATCGCCTGAAAAGTGGGTACATGAAAACGTAAGCTTCCGCAGTGTTTACAACGGTCAGTTACATCTCTGTATGTCTCTACTCTGTGATCTGGAGGACAAATTAGCAATCTATGCATAATATAACTTTTGTAAACAAAGCAAATTTTGTAAAACTTTACAATAATTTTGTATTAAAATGGTTAATTTTCGCGCTGTATGTGGTTGTTGTACCCAAACAAATATTGTTAGGGAGCATCTGGAGGATACTCTGAGGATTTCGGGTATAAGGTGACGTCAGTGCAAGGGGTCTATAGCACTCAGTCTCAATACGCATTTGATTGGTTAATCGTGTAAATTAAATGCATCTCATTGGTTACTGAACGGCAACGGTAGCGGTAGTCAAAATCCGAACCTCTCTATTGTTTCTGCAACAGAAATAACATTCGGGAAAATACGCTTCTGGATTAGCTGGAAGCACATGCTTGATGAAAAGCAAAATAATTTTCAAATGTTTCCCAATATTGTTCTCTACTTTCTCCACGGCTTTTGGGTCGGAAGAAGAAATACTGATACACGCTTGATAAAGTTTAAAGCTATTTATTAGCGAGGTAAAATACTGCTAAAGCATTGCTGAGATACAGACATTTTAAAATAAAATATTTACAAAAGAAACACAACCTCTTTAAGAGTGAACATATATATACTCTGAGTCGAAATATACGTTATATACAGTACTCTATATCACACATCACATATGATGCATAGGTAATAGCTCTAGATATATATCCTTATAGTTCTTTCTCTGCCGTGTTTGGCTCTATGATAAAATTTAGTCTCATGAAACAGACTGTGCCTTCCTAGCAGGCGGTTCTCTCTGCAATGACAGTTTGTAATTGTCTTCCTCAGAATTAAATGTCGTTGACAGCAGAAATTCTTTGATATGCGGTCGACTTGGGTAGTTGTATTGGATTGCAGCTACATGGAAATGCCACAGTTGTAGTTCAGTACCTGTAGAAAAACAATAAATCATTGGTTAGCATTTACTTTGCTAATGGTAAATATAATACGAAAGCTGCGGATGCAAGAGATACAGTGAGGCAAAAAAAGTGGGTTTCCTATTTCTTCTTGTAAAAACTTAGGTAGGGTAGGTCGGTTTTAACCTTTTTTTTAAACTTTTTTTAAAATTTTCCTAACAATTGGACGCCATTTTGTTTAGTCAGTGCTTCCACATCCGAAAATATATTTCCCTAAAATTGCCTCAAATTTCCATTTTCCACAAAACATTTTCCTCTAAGTGGAAACACTTATAAGCATGATCCAATAAAAAAGTTTAGGGTCGGGATTTCGGCGTCCAAAAGCTAGGTAGGGTCGGGAAACCGGAAACCCACATTTGTTTTTTGGCCTGACCTGAAAAATATAAGCAGAACTTCGACATTTCGAGCGAAGGCCCTTCGTCGGGCAGTTAGTAGCCAAAACTAAGGGCCTGTTCATATGGGCAAAAGTTATCCCGGTTGGCAAGAAAACTTTTCGACAAGTTTACACGTGAGATCTCGCTTTGGTATGAAAATAATATGAAAAGTTACACTGCGTTCGTATGAGACAAAAAGTTTTCCCGTGTACCGAGATCTCGCTTGTTGACAGGCGAGATCTGGGTGACCGGGATAATGTTTTTGAGTTTTTCCCATATGAACACAACTTTCCCGCTTAGCGGATAACTTTCTGTCGTGTCAGCAACTTTTCAATTCAATTGATGTTCAGTGCTACGTCACAGCCGGAAACTACGTCACAACCGGTGAGCGGGATAACGTTTCTACAAATGAACAGAACAAAAGTACAGTATTTGGCTTGTCGTAAAGTTTTCTCGTTAAATTAACCGGGATAACTTTTCCCAATATGAACAGGCCCTAAGGGTCTTCGCTCGAAACGTCGATGTTCTGCTTGTACTTTTCAGGTAGTTGTAGAGTTCTCTCCATCGACACTGGCACAGACCTTTCGTAAATATAACTATATATCAGAGCCATGATACGATAGAACGAATTCACCTACAGTGTACAATACACAGTAAAAACCCAACGCTGTGTGTCAACATCTTGAAACCGGACTGAACTTTATATTGACCATGCAGTCAGGGCCGTAGCTATGGAGGGGGAGCGGGGGGGGGGGAAGGTGACACCCCCTGAAAAAGTCTTGTCGGCAAAATAACGGATTTCTCGGCAAATCGTTTTCGCAGTCAGCGAAAATATTTGAATAGCTCGGATTAAAAAGTAATAGTTATAGCCAAAATTTTGATAAATTTATGAAAATATTACCGAAACATTTAAGATATAACGCCACATCAGGTGTCTTCAAATATTAATCTATAATTTTCTCGACTATAGAGGTAAATAATGTATACATTACCTGTCTCATCAGTGGTCTCCGGTACAGGTATTCTCCGAACTTCCTTCACGTCAGGCGTCTTTCCAGGACTTCCTCCGTTTTCCATCCTAGCTGAGTACAATCTCTGTATGCTCTCTGCGCTGGACGGTGATTGATCCAAGCTCTTACTACGTCGGAATGAACGCATGAACGAAAGTCTTGTCTTCAAACTGTTACCACTATCTGAGTTCGATAAACATTTATCAGAAACACTTTGATTACGACGAAGTTTAAACTTCCTGGAACTCTTCACAGATATCGGTGTACTGGTTGAACTAGATCTTCCAAGATTCTGTGGCCGTGAGTTTCCTGATCTTTCATCGCTCGTTCCATTTTTGGAATGAAACCCGAATGTCCCACTGCCCAGCGACGTGTTACTGGTTAGGAAAGACACTGAACTGGCAGATAAGCTAGAGTTATTACTGTTATTAACTTGTATCCCGCTATCATTACTATACTGCCAACTCCGACATCTTCGGAATCTGTGCGAACGATAATGAGATGACCTTTCTGGAGTTCGCGTGCAAGATGTGGGAAGGTTTGGAGACGACTTCGAGAAACTGCTATCCTTGACTTTAATCGAAGTACTTCGTCTTTTATTAACCAAACTCGTACGAGAATGAGTTTTCCCCCTTGAGGATTGTTTCTCAATATGTTGCGGTGTTGGTGTAGTAGGACTCGCATCGCCACCCGTAGCCGAGAAAGTCTCGTTCTTAGGAGGCTCAGGGCTTTTCTTTTTACGACACGACAAGTAGGTCTGAGTCTGTGCAATCTGTGTGAGAAAATCTCCCAAGAATGGTAGGCATGGAGATTTCTGGTTCATTAGATTGTCCACCTCATTTCGGTATGCTGCGAAGTTGTCCTCCTCGCTCATTAACTTTGTTAATTCACGAAAGTTTCTGCAGGAAGACATATCTTGATTAGAAGATTATATGGAAATAAATACTAACGCATACATAGTGCAGGTGCTTTCAGTACCTGCAATATGCACTTTACCGATTGGAAAGCTTCGGATTGATAGAGATGCAAGATTCAGTTATTATTGGCACTACCTACATTCGCACAAACAAGATTACTCATTACTGTACTTTACTGATTATAATTTTACCTCATTCGTATATGTGGGAAGCGTGCTTCCAGTTTGACTTTTTACCGGACACAGCGCTTTCCCCCGGTAGTAACACTAGACCAATAAGGGATGCCCTTACTAGACATTTATAAACAGCACAAGAACTGTTAGAGGCTCGAACTGTCTAGTATAAATAAATTTAATTTAGATATGCAGTAGCTATTTTGTTTTTAGCATTCATCTTTAATCATTCCTTTACAAAACTTACTTTTTGCGCTTTGATGATACTTCTTTCCAAGTCTCCTTGAGTCGATAGATTGGCGTGCATTGCAGACCACCCAGCAGAGCTTTCAAGGAGTTGAAGTTGCCCATTGCACGGAGCTTGTTCGCCACCTAAAAGCATTATAATACGATGTAATCAGTGTCACGAAATATTGCCGGTTGGAAACAATTGGCTAACATACTCCAACCCTTTGTCCCTTTTGTTACTGTGAACTGTTACCATACACTGTTAATAATAAATTTTCGAAAATACAAACCTGAATAACTTTCGAGATAACACGAACTCTCATCATTGGATCAACTTCAAACAAGATCTCCGAGGCAACAAGAAGAGCAATACGATTAAAGAACTCCACCATTGCCATAACACTAGGAGAACGTTGGTACTAGAAAAAAGTTTACAAACATCAGTACCAGCATTAAAATTATGAATAAACTATTGTGTCCAAAAAGTACTGTCTCTCTGCTCATGCAAAACATGAGTGCTTGTGACAAATATTTAAAGGTTCCAAAAGATCATTCTCATAATGACGTCAAACGCGGGTAAACAATTCACAATGCAAATGATGTTACATGAGATTAGATTGGCTTGGCAACGAGTTGCATTGCGAAATGTTGTTCAAAATTGTTCTGTGTTACCTCGCCTTTACAGGAAAAGCGGGAGACGAAATTATTGTTCGCGTTCAGATTAGAAACTGTCAAAAGCTCTTGGCAAACACTACAGTTTCACGCCCAATACACAACGCTTCGTAACTACGGAAACTCGAAGTTTTGTTACATGGAATGCCTGCATGGCTGTAATAAAACAATACCTCGGCTTAACAAACATACTGCAGGTTTAGAGACTGTTTCAAAATCTTTCAAATCAACAGGCCTGAAAAGGTATTTACGTTACGCATACACGGATCTGCCATTAATTTAACGCGGATTGGGCATCACCAGAAATTCCGTTTGTTTATACGAATGGTTCGTCTTGACGGAAGATCCGTCTGTTTGCCGCGTTTACACATACAGTAGGCAAATTGTCAGACGAGATATCTTTTCTTTGCTCAGATTTGCCCACAGGCATTGCCCCCCCCCCCATCCCCAGTTAGATTCGTCCAGAGGCATCCTCCTCCCCCAGTTAGATTCGTCCAGGATATCATTCCCCTCGAGTATAAATCGAGACAATAAGTACCTTGTGCTTGGTCATCCAGCCGCAAGTTGATAGTTCAATCCACGGAATACGCACAAGAAGTTCTTTATCAATCAAAGACAACTCTTGAGCAAGATATAAAGGATTCATATCAAGCAGTTTCTTTGGGCGAGCTTCAACTAATACATTATTAGATTTTCCCTCGTAGCCTGGGCTTGCAATTTGAGGAAGATCATTGATGGTCTTCTCTTCCTCCGATACAGATCGAAGGATTGTAATTGGAGAAAGAATACGCTTGACAATCTTCTTTCTGATCGTATCCTTGCCTAAAGAAATTATATAAAGATTTAACGAAAAATAGCCACAAAATATAAAACAAAGAACAGATATCAGACAAGGAAAGACAATAATATTATGCAGTTGTCACAACAACAGCATCTCATCAGTGACAAAGATTGCACATAAAACGAGTTAGGTACTGTGGTGTCCATGCAGTCATAAGTTGTGTTTTTTCTTCTAGATACTGTGTCGTCAACGTATAACGCATGACCGTTGTCACCCACTTCACACTTTTGGATAACTCGTTACTACTGTTCTGATAAATAATGTAATGGGGTTGGTCAAAGCTGGATTAGCGCTAACATTGAGTTAATTGGATACATCTGCGAATTCCTTTACAGTATTTCAAAACGTTATAAAACATATTGCCCCAGACAAGATGCATGGAAAAACATCTCCATTTTTATAAATACGCTGTCGATAAGATATCTTTGAAGGTATTGGTTTAACCCATGGGATTAAGCTAACCGACCCCTGTAAGTAATGTAAGCATATGAAAACAGGCTAAAGGTAACCAAGTATTTATCAATTGGGTGGCAGCAAGCATGAAAGTACAGTACCTACAGTATTTTAGCTGGCTTTCATGGTCGGTACATGGCAGAACTGTACACTTGCCCATGTAACCATTGCATGTTTATTCGCTATTACATCATCACAAAATCAAAGGATTACCGCACAAATAGAGTGAAAATTATTTGACTTTAAACAGCTGTTTTTATTCTTGCCTATCTTCTATGTCGTAATGACAATACTATGAAATGTTAGGTGACGACAGAGAGCATTTAACTGTTTGAACCATTGTTAGCATGGTAACATGATATGACACTGATTTGTTTGTAGCTTTAACTGCTAAGCATCAGCTTTAAGATATTTGACATGAGAGGTTTATATGCATTGTAAAATTAAATCTGCATTAGACCAGTACTGCATATACAACAGTCCACAAGACTTATAATTTAAGTCACAAATTGTTAGAAGGGATGTATTTCAAGCCTGTGAAAAACAGAAAATGTGAAAGTGTGCTGAAGACGTTTTAAATATTACATAACTAGTAAAGCAGACGTACTTCAATTAATATGTTGAGAAAATACTTAGCATTATATTTGTGATGATCACATTTAATGATCTCTCATTCTTTAATCTCGACTCATGGCAAGGTATACTGTACATACTGTATACTGTACATACGAAAGCTTCGGATTGACAAGGATACAACTACCTTGTTGTATCCTACTGAAGTTCACC
Organism: Paramuricea clavata; assembly: GCA_902702795.2. Taxonomy (NCBI): domain Eukaryota; kingdom Metazoa; phylum Cnidaria; class Anthozoa; order Malacalcyonacea; family Plexauridae; genus Paramuricea; species Paramuricea clavata. The sequence continues at coordinate 14,213 of CACRXK020004267.1, forward strand.
TTGTATTTTTCAGGTAGTTGCATCCCTATCAATCTGAAGCTTTCTTATTATTGGCACTACCTACACTGGCACAGACCAAGATTATACATATATACATACTGTAGACTAAAGGCCATGTTACACGGTGCAATTTTTCTTGCAACTTGCAATGCAATTCTACTCTTGAGAGATGTTAATTAGTGAAATCAGTGAAGAATTTTCGATATGTTGAGAAAACATCAGCGGAGTGTAACGAAGACTCGTATTTGGCAATTTTACATCTCTCAAGAGTAGAATTGCATTGCAAGTTGCAAGAGAAATTGCACCGTGTAACATGGCCTTAATAGCCGAGCGGAATTATTTTCGATATGTTGAGAAAACATCAGCGGAGTGTAACGAAGACTCGTATTTGGCAATTTTACATCTCTCAAGAGTAGAATTGCATTGCAAGTTGCAAGAAAAATTGCACTGTGTAACATGGCCTTAAAGTAGGGCTCTACACACACCTGTGAATGTTGGTTGAGAATTAGGAGTTAACTTGGTTTTCTCCTTTGACTGGACACCTATAGCAGAACAAGATAAAACACAGATTAAGACATGAAACATTTTCTCTTCAAAATTGAACTGTCAATCTTGTGCAGACTGTGCATTTACATAGCGACATCATTATTATCTGAGACACTATTACAGAACACGTACATACAGTAATAGCAAATTAAATCAGGAACAAAAACTTTGCACTATGCAGGGCAACATTCATGCAGAATGCTGGCTGTAAATTTTCCGGTTGGTACAGGCCAGCCACACTTACAACGTGACAAAAAGGTGTAAAAATTTTATTCATTTACGTAAATATTATACTACCCGTATAATTCTATAATCTATATACATGTAACAATATTATCAAAACAACATTTGTAACTATTCTACATACAAATTTGAAATATACATTCTTTAAAATAGCCCAGAATGAGGTTTCATGAAAATCTTATAAGCACACCTATGCATCCACTGTGCATGTATATCCATCCCATCGTCCTACACCTGAAACTTAGAGACTGCTTTGAACGGAAAATTTTCTACAAATGAAAATGTGAACACCAGCTATATTTGATGCTTCACCAATCGGGCATCCAGATAAATCTTTATAGAGGCAAGGTCATGGCTTTCCAGGAAGCATGTTTTGACATTTTCAAGTACTATGATAAGTCTGGAAGTTGCGATAAGGTTCTCTTTGAATTAATTTACGCATTCAATGTGTCTAACAAATAATATTTTAGGAACATACTTGATGTAAATTTTCACAACTTAAATCAATATTTCTTAACTACAGTCCAATTCTCTAATTCAAACTATTAAGATTAATTTATTAGTGTTTGTTTAGTGCCAATGACTCATGTGTGGTCCAATATGTCCAGAGATCTGGAGATAAACATGCATGAATACATTTTGATCATTTACGAGGAATTGGTTAAGTTGTTTTTTTTGCTGCATTCTTACTGAAAATTTCAAATTATTAGATGGACTTTCATCTATAAGATTGGTGCTCCTATAACAAGCCACATTAAAATCATAGAATTGTCGAGTTCAAATACAAGCATGTGGTCACATATTTTACAGTATCATGTGATCTGCTTTAAAGCATGGCAATAACTTATTTCAGCATCAGACATCTCTAAAATGGCCTATCCATATGCTTGAAAAGATACATCGCTTTAAACGAAATGTTAAAATTGTATCCTAAAGTGTATAATATCAGTAAATGGAGCAGTTGCATACTCAATGGTAGAATGTTGCATTGTTGTAACCTACGTACATGTACTGTATATGTATTGTATTTTCAGGGTAATATTTTCTACAAAACAGAGCATAAACTTACATACAATATCACTTCTCTTTCGGTTCAGTGCTGGTTGTATTAAAAGGGTATAATACAATTTGTATATGGACCAGTTGCATACTGAATGGAGTAGAATGTTGTAGTAACCTGCAGTTCACATTATTGTATGTTTTATGAGTAAAAGCAAGGCCAAAACTACAGTACATATATGATATAGTTTCTCTCTCATTTTACTACCCAAAGTATTGAGCAACAAAATCTGTCATAACACTATGTTAATATTTATGTTCATTTCATAACCTTATTGGTCTCACAGTGTCTCGAACAATCATGAGTTTATAATTGCATAAATTATTGAGACCACAAAGTTGATCTGGAGTCATCACACCCAAATTGATTTAGGTTTGTTATGGCTAAAGCAATAAAACAAAAAAACTCCCTTCCAATAAGGAGATATACCATCCCATAGTTGGAATTTCAAATATTCACTAAGGTTGAGCTGCTGAGCGAGCATTTCATGACTAGAGAGAGATCATTATTCATGCTAGATATTTGTTATAGCCTCATAAATGATGCACTAAGTAAATAATTAATCACTTTCTAGATTGATCTTTGCCCTTCTAGAGGCAAAGGAGCATATTTCAACATTTGTGTACAGACTAACCCAAAGTCTGAAAGTTTTTAAACAAAATACAAAGGAAAGAAAAACTAAACAGTTCTATAATATAATGTGGTATAATGTCAACATGAAAATGCTTTCAATTAGATTAGCTGTAGGTGGTATGTTGTGGAACAATAGGGAGCCTTCCAGAGATATAAATTTTGGATTGTTTTACTCATGGGAATTATTAAAACCATTTGGGTTATTTTTTTCATCTAAACATCTGGCAAAACGCTTTTATTGAGCTTAGAAATAATACTCAACAAAGGCTGTGTTATGTATTATGGATATGCAATGAGAATAAACCACAAATTGGGGCATCTGTTCGGTAAAATCAAAACAAAAGCGTGAAAAGCTTTACAATTGACACCTATACAACCTGCCTTTACCGCTATAGATCAAAGTTCGTTTAAAAATGTTTTATTGCTGTTGTTTGTTAACAGATGTTCACATGCATATATGCAATGCCCCTATTAACATACATTGCCTTGCTAAATGTAGACATATTTCGAGCTAAAATAGGTTCACAGTCTTATATTCTTAACCTTTGCAAATAATTTTCAAATTCTTTTGCCGGCAGAGATCGCATGACGCCTTGCTGTGTTTACTACAACTAAATAAGTTTAATATACTATACGATATTTAAAGCATTCATACTTCAACATTTGCTTCTATGCAATGTCCTTTATTTAAAAAGCAAAGTTTAGTACATATTCAGCCGAAACTAGACAGACAACACATAATATTAATTCTTGCATGTGGTGATATAAATATATAAAGCTTTTCATACGAAAATATGCGTATGAAAGAGCTCTAATAATTGTCTCAATAGCATTTAAGAGCATGTAAACAAAGTTTATTATTCCACAAATTCAGCTGATTGGAACAAGCTATTAATGGGTTTTGCATGTTATAGAAATATTATAGTTTACAAATGCATAGGGAATTTTTGTTTACGTACAAATGCGTACGAACAAGCTATAATCACTCGCTGTAAAAAAACTTGTACAAATGCCCAATGAAATGCTAGACTGAACAATCCCTGTTCACAATGCTTATAAAAATGCGTATATAACAAATGCCTGCAGAAAAGCTCTAACTTGTACAAATTTCGGTTCTTAATTGCAACTTTAAGGAAGTATATTTGGGATTAAATCCAACATAATGATGTCAAATTGTGGGCCTAGATTATATGCAGCTGCAAGGCAGGTAAATATATCGAGTCAACAATTTCCTAATGTTTAAAGCAAATATAAGCATTCAACAAGTTCATGTTATGTCCTTACCTGTAGAGGATGTGCAGTCTTTTTGTTTGGTAACAGCAGATATATTAACTTGTTCTTTTTTCCCGCTAGTATCGGAGCCAAGGCCGCCTCTCCGATCGCTAGAAACTGCATAACTGGGCATTGACTGGACATTACATTTGTAATCTACTGCAAGTTTGTTAATAAATACAACATGTTCCGGGTCACTCTCTTGTTGGGCAGATGCATCAGATTTTACCCCAGACTTATTGATATTAACTTTCTCTCTACGTTTCCAAAATTTTTTAAACGACAGCTTGAATTTACCACCAGTGGTATCAATGACATCATGATATGCTCTAGATTTCGGCGGTTCAGTTGGGGCTTTTGGCTCAACAAAATGCTCATGAGCTGCTACACTCTCGCATATACATGGAGGATCTAGTTTATTTTCATTCTTATCCTCGGCTCTGCCTGCAGTATTGCAGAACTTAATACCACTGGGCTGTGCAATAAGTTTACGTATTTGTTCATTCAGATATAACTCTCTATGATTATGTGCGTGTCTTTTGCCGTATTCAGTCCTGTATTCCACTGACGACAGGAAGTTAGCTATCTTGTCAGCATCACTGCTGTTAGGCCTATGCCTGTTATAACCAAATCCACGACGTTTTGGTTTATTAAAACTGCCGTATCTGAGGTCCTCATCCACTAAAATATTGTCTAATTCTGTTAAGTTAGGCAGAGATCTACTTCGCTCTGTTTTGGTATTATAATTGAGCTGTGGATAGGAATTTGAATGCCGTAAGCTCTCATCCGATTCACTGCTAGGTAAGCCTAGAAAATCTATAGAACCACGTCTCGTCGAAGTATCCTTATTTAATCGTCGTACATGGCCAGGATTCATCATCATCATAGCATTATTAACATTATACGTCGACATACCGCCAAGTCCTTGACCAACACATAAGGTAAAGTATCTAGGCAGACCAATATCGTCCGCACTGCTACCCTCGCTAAGCGATGAACATTCACTTTCAGAATCAGAAATATAGTCATCCATTTCATCGAAAGTGACTTCTTTAGGTAAAATCCGTTGTTTGTTGCTAGTTTGCTCAATATTATCGTGCAGATCAAAAGACTTTAAAAATTCTGGCCACGAGTCCTGTCTGTCGCATAATTGATAAACATTTGTCTCATTCCCCGAGTATTTTACATTCAGTTTAAACGTATAAGGAGAATTCTTGATAAAGTCAATGTTGACACATGAACGAGATATTTCTAAACAATTATTACTACAATCGCCATCCTCGTGGTCCAGGGACGCCAGACAAATTCGATCTTTCATTACAAACATTCTAGCATGTCGAATATATTGTAAGTCGGCGTTCAGTTGTACGAATTCCCCTTGATATAAACATTCAGAATCGCTTCGTTCATGTCGCTTTCCAGTAATAACTTTGGCACATGACATTGTGTGTTTATATTCCAAAGGCGCTCAAAACTCCACGTACAGGTAATACAAAACGCGATCACAGATCAAAAATTCGCTAGCCACAAACATTCCGTTAATTCCTGACAATACACAAGACCCATATCAACCACAAGACATGAAATAACTACCAGTTCACGATCACGGCTCCCAGATTGTTCTACAAATTTCCACAACACATGTTTAAGTTTAAAAATATTGCCGGTTTCGTGCTAAATGCATCCCTTCCCCACGCACAAAGCCACACGCTTTGTCCTTTCGCTTCGCTTCGATGCTTGAAAACAAATCAAGAATGATTAGCATAATTTTGTTACGTCACAGAAGCTTCGTTCCCTACGGTCATTTCCGATTGCAACTCCCGAAGGAGTGGCGAAGCAAAGTCAAAATAAATTACGACCTTTTGAATTATTTCTGACCCTGTCAAGTTTTGTTGATTTAAATATAGGAAATATCAAACAAACTTTAATTAAAATCAATCCAGTAATGATTGTATTAGTTATGATTCTTAAAACAAGGAGGAAACAGCCAAACTTTTCAAGGGCTTTCGATTTCGCAAGCCAGGCCAATATACTGAACCTATTTCGAGTATAAGCAGGATGCAAAGTCACGATGCGTCAATGCTCTCTTGCGCTATAAAATATAAGGGTATACTGTATACGGAGTAGAATTACATAAAGAACGAGATAAAGAACACATATTGCTCAGCACTTTTTTGTTTAACTTTGGATCAAAATTCAAACTTTACTGATTAAGGCGCCGCCTGTCTACATCATATTTCTGGCAAGTTTCCATTTCTTCCCAATCCCAGTCAAGCATTTCTCAACTTTTTCTCTCCACATTTGTTTCACTGTGTCCGATCAATTTTGGCGAATGGCAATATTGAAATTTCAACATGAACTAACATAACTAAAATTAGATTTACTAATTAATACGGCAGGTTTACCTAACTAATCTGCAACTCACAGATTGGCAGATTGCAACTTGTTTTTTTTGTCCGTGAATGAATATTTTAAATTTGTTGTTGCGGTTTTCTGCATATTCTGCATATTGCTCATTCCAAGGAAGTTTCTTCTTATTTTTGGCGCACCCCTCGATCAGTGATTTACATATCATATATGCCTTTTCATTTTTACCAAGTATGTGTTAACTTGAACAAAACTAACTCCATTTCATTTATATAAGGCATATCTCTCCATCAGTTCTTAACCGTCCTCAGTTCCTCTACAGTGGCGCCGTGGGTCCCATGTTTTTTGGGAGGAGGGGGGGGGGGGCAAGGGCAGTGCTTTTCCAACAAACCGAAAACTTTTTGAAAATTTTTCCGGCAAACCAAAAGTTTTCCGGACGACAACATTTTAAATCTTCTCTCCCCCCCCTCCCCCACCCCGTCGACAACTTTGGCAATTTCCGACAACATTGACAATTTTCCGACGGGTCTCAACAATACGGGGGGTCATGGCCAGCCAACCTGCCCCCACCCCCGGCCACGGCGCCACTGTTCCTCATCCTCTTGTTGGTTCAAGCACTACACTCACGTCTGACAGACTATGAAATCGGCGCGTGACCTCTTTCAAACGGAGTACCCGAACTGAGTAATTCCTTGATAAAGTGTTTGGTAAAGTTGCAAGCATTCTTCTTAAACTGACAGACAAGTAGGATGAGGCCTGCATGCGTTTTTGAAGGAGGGCAGGGGTCGGTTATCTTAATAGTAATTACAATAATATTGAATCAGAAGGAATCTAATTGTTTTGCCGGGGCTCCTGCCTTGAGCCATGAGCCACTGGAATGCTACATCTATATTAATTTAAAATACGTTGTATTATAATCATTTTGATTACTCGTCACTAAAGGGTACATGCACAAAAGTGGAAACCGAAGTAATTAAGTTGTCTTCCAGTCGCTGAGTCGTTCGAACACTGCAAACAAATGGTAAAAGTGATATGAAGTAGTTTGCCGGAAAATGTCAGTCATACTTTTTACAATATTATACTGCAGAAATGCTAATTGTAAACGGGCGATGCTAATAATAGTGCGGTAACCTCTGGAAACCCGGAATATTTTTGCTTCAACATTCAATATTAATTCCTGTATTATTCAATATCCCTACCTTAATTCATTATTCTTAAAACCTAGTATTCCCTATTCAATATTCCGCTTCCTCCCCCGATACTATTTCTGTTAAATATGTCACACTTATTTTGAAGAATATACCGCCTCCTGCATGTACGGAAGTTTGGAGCCATTTAGGCTGATACTCATGAGTGTTTAAGTCCGAGTCTTGCGTTCCTGTTTTTCTTCAATTTCATCTTTAAAAATACTTTTTGTTATGTTTTTTAATAATTTATTATTTCATTGTTATTAGCTATAGCCATTGTTTACATTTTATTTTACCAGGGTATATTAACTCATTAAGTGACAATGCGCAACCCCAGACGATTTTATACTCGTCAATTAAGGGGAGAGCGTTGGCGCTTAATGCGTTAATTTATGGTTTAGAGATTTATTGGCGAAATTTTCGCTACTTCGCTACAACAAAAAGTCTTAAAGAGGCAAAAACCGTACTACGGTATAGCTAAACTAAACAGCAAACTCGTCAGCGCTAGCATAAAAGTTTTTGCACAAATCTTTTGTCAAGAACGGTATTATTTGTGATGTTCAACTTCCTACACGGACTTGCCAACGCAGGTCGTCTTCATGTCCGTTCTGGTATGAACACATCCTCAGACGAGCTATCGCCCATCGGAGAATTCAGCTATAATCTGCGGTGGCTAACTAATCGCACTGCAAGCAGCCTGTAGTTTTACAGTCAGTACTACAAGATGTAAGACTGACCACTGACAATTAATATAAGAAAGCCTTATATACTAATATGCTACTCCGCGGTTCCTCACAGTGACTGTAAGAGGACAACTGAAATAGTGGTAGTTTTAGGTTTATCAATTAAGTTGAAAATAAATTAATGTCGTTAATTACTATTATTACTATTAATAAACTAAACATATTAACCATGTTTTCCAGCGCTTCCTTATTTTTAACATTTGAAACATCAGTGTGAGTTTCTGTAATTCTGTTTCTTCCTCCTGTCCTTGAGCGTTTAAATTTCATACGAGCTACTCCAAAAAAATATATTGACACAACTGCTTAGTGCAGGAATCAAATATCGACAGCAGAAATCAAATGGGCGAGGGGGTGAGCGATCCCCCCCCCCCCCAATCGCCACAAAAACCATTTTCTCAATCAATGCTAAATCCGCGGTATACGGATAATTCAATTGGGGGGGGGGGGGGGCAGTAGACGTTACATGCTCAAAGCTGAAACTGGCTGAGTACGTCTCGACTGAGGACTGTTAAATGCATGTATCATGCATTCATAGCATGAATATTTCTTCTCATATTTACTTGACTTATTTTGTATGCATCACAACCACTCAGCCACCAACAACATATACTATATATCACCAAACTAGCTCCTATCACCAATCTAGCTCCTATATTCTTCAGGATATAGAATCATATATATCCGGCCTATAAATTGCATAATCGAGTCGATATATATGCACAACTGCTGAGATTTATAACTAAAGCCGCGGGTGCCAGATAAAACTACAATGATTCGTTCTATTGGTGCTCATTTATTATCATCGGGATAATATATACTGTAAGCGCTCACTGAAATTACAAACTCGGTTAGAAATCAATATTCTATAAATCACTTTTGTGTTTTCTATTTTTCTTCAGGAAGAACTAGGAACACCTGTTTGAAGTCTGTAAAGTCTTAAGTTCTTCGTGGTATGCCAAAAATTATCAATTATTATAAGTTAACATGTACAATTAGGGGTGAGGTATATAATTAATTGGGACGAGAGTCCTGCTCCTCATCCTAGTCACGTACGTTTTCTTGTAACATGTTATGTATATGAGTGTCAGTGTATAAACATTTGTGATGACGAATTTAATAATAATAATCATAATAATTCTCAATATAATAGCTCTATAATTTCTTGATAAACCCATTTTCTATATCTCTAAATGATGAGTAATGGTTTGTGTAACTGTTATATAGCTACGTTACGGCTGTGTTCGAACTTTTTTCTGGTTTCATGGTTTGCACAACCCAAACTCCAAAATTTAAATGGTTCGTCCTAATTATAATTGCGTGAGACACTCAAACCGCCTTCTCAATGAAGATCACACCTCTCTGCAGTGTTAGTGCTAACAAGTAACAATATACATAATAGGTTCTGTGCGGTATAGAACATTTATAGTTCAATTTTCTAGAGTGAATCTATAGCATTATTATGTCGAGTTAATAGTGATAATTAATGAATATTTACTGACATAAGATGCAGCACTTGAAAAATATTTTATCGGTGCTTCTAGTGGTTTGATGCGTTAGCTATACGAAGTTAGTTTATTTATTATTAGTAATATAATCTGGAAAAATCTAGTAATTTAGGGCAGCTTATACTGAATGAGTGAATGTCAGCATGACGAATGAAGAAATTCAGAATCACCATGGCCACAGTGGGGAGTGCCTGAACTCGCTAATCATAGGTCACGAATTGCACAGTGTGAGTGCTGTGTACCTGATTCTGCTCACGGGCATCTACACGCACACGTACTGCGTTTTCCGCCCAAACCGGCTAAACGTTTTGACAGATTACGCACTCCTCCGCGCTCCCCGTCTTTCCGACTTTGTTAGGTCTAATTATTGAACGTGTATCTTGTGTGTTACTTGAATTATTGAAAGTATCTTTGTTTCACCTATACATACAAACGTAGTTTACTTGATAGAACAAATAATATTACAATTGCCTTGATTGAAAACCCGAAAAATTTCAGTTCAGCGACTGATCCAAAAACGTAGTGTACAAAGTTCACACTCGAACCTATAGAATTCGTATAGAAAAAAATTCTGGGCAGTCCCTGCGCAAATGAAAATAGATGCTTTGGCCTATACCGCGAAAGATCATCTGGCAGTCCCGGAGTCCCATCCAGTTCCCCCTTTCAATGTTGATGTTAGTAATATACTGGTTACTCATAAAGCTTTGGGAAATACATTGTTATAATCATGTGCGGGGCCGTAAACAAGTGTTTTAGTTTTCAGCCAAGTGTTTACAAAGGTTTTGTCATGATTGTATAGCTACAGGTAAACTCGGACGCTCCTAGTATAACTAGTGATGGAAGCGAATGAATAAACTCGCATACAAAAGTATAGAATCGCTCTTCGCGAAGGTAAACATTCCTTGCTTTTGCATTCAATCACAACTGCCTGGGGAAGAAAATCGCTGACAAAATTTCTAGTGAGTAGTGTGGAATGCGCGGTCTCAGCGCATCTATTTAGGGCATTACACAAAGCTTTTATACCGCGTTAGTTTCAAAGCAGCTGATAGTCATGATGATATATTATACTGAGGAATTTCGGATACTGAAATATAAAACAATAATGAATTTTGGTATAGCCTGGCCTGTATGCACCAACTGATGTCGTCTACTAGGGTGCACGTATGGACATCGGACACCCTCGAGATCGTCAACAAATACTACAAATAATAATTGTTAAATAGGTTATCAAATGTTTTAATACCTATTAAAATATAAATCTATATTTCCAAACCTGCCTATATTTAGCTTCACTAGTTGAAATCAGTAGTATAAAGACAACTTAAGCACTATTATTAAACAGTTAAACTACGACATAGTCATAGAAGACCCTCAGACGTACGCGTGGAAATTCATTTGTTGCAAATGCAATGGCACGTCCTCGAAAGTTAATGAGGTCCGCTGTTGTAACTAATTGTAACTAATAACCACTAACACTAACAATATTAATATCATTAATTCCAAATGTATAATTTAGATTTATAACTTTGTTATTCCTATTCCTATAGTACTTGGTCTTGGGACCGCTGTAATTGGCGATAGCAGTACTAGTGTGGTTACTCACCGTGTGACTCTTGTACATAACTTTAGTCTTTGAAATATGTATATTATATTATGCAGTATTAACATATGGCGAAATTTAATAAATAAATAAATAAATAAATAAATAACTTTCAATTCAAACCTTTTGTTGAAACGACTGTCATGATGATGTGAGTGCCCCAGATCCTGTTGAGGTATGCCTTTCTTTAAATTGTTGTATACAACTGCAGAACACTTCAATTGATGAGTATATCAAAATCACTGACACTGAAGTACAGGAGTTAATATTGGCATTTCCAGTTCTGAAATATGTCCTGTAACCCACTAACCCCTAACTTGGAAAATATATTAGATTTTCTTCAGTTTCGGCTATACCGGCAGCTATTATGTCCGCCGTATCACGGTATGCTGATCAATGTAAGAATAAATGAGAGAAATAATGTAATCGTGATATAAACATTACATCAGTAATTATGCATACGTATTTCGTACGTGATCGCGAGGTAGTAATTCGCAATCTATAATAGACTGATGAGCGATGATATAAACAGCATGCGCTTGCGTGTATGTTTATAATTATGGCAAATCTACGCCATTGGATTGATTAATAGAGGGTCCTGACTCGCGAAGTAAGCTAATACAGGCTGAAATACAGTACTTGCATGAGTGACGAGAGCACTCGTAGACCGCCAAGGTAAGGGAGTTGGCAAACGTTTCCCTAGTCATACGAGTGAGCACTGGCTGCTGAATGAATGAATAATGCATGAATGACCATAATGTTAATGGAAAAACTATGTTGTGCATTTTGATATTCTACTCCATTTGCCAATACTGTAATTATGAAGTTACATTATTAAAGTTTTGGATTTGTAAGCACAACTGAAGTGGGTACAATCCGCTTACCAGCTGCATGCCTTAATTTATTATTATACGTAAGCTTTTTTTGTTTCTTATAATGTAAGCAAAAATATTTCTATAATACATGTTGTTCGATCTCCATCAAAAGCTCTCTACTTCTAGACTGCTCGTAATTTCGTATACGTACTGAAATCTTGATTGTTTTCTAATTATGTTTTTAAATTAATTAAAACTATGTATTCATAAATCAAACAAAGGTTTTTTAGCTCCAACTGGTAGATCTAACAAAGAGATATTGGACAGCCGAATATAGCTAGATACATTTACCCAAGCCGTCATGAAACACCTCGCCAAAAGCCGCGCTTAATAATTTTCAATGTTGGACATTTATAGTTAACTTGACACGACGTGGCGTTCACGCCCCGTGAAATTGAGGTCTCATTATGGTTCAAGTTTATTGAACGTGCCATCAAGACAAAGAAACGGTTAGCCTGCGAGCAGTCCCTAGAATAAGGAAGTTGTGCCAATTTCCTTTTCAGTGGTTTGTTATGAATTGTGGTGGTATCGCTTTCTATTCCCTGCGTGAACTTGTTAGTCTGTGTTACTGAATCATAACTGCCATGACCTTTATTCAAAAATAACATGTCTTCGCGCCTGTGGGGTTGTGGTGCAGCACTTGTTCCGCGCATGCTCCAAGGCATCGCATTATACTATGGTGATAGTTTCACGCGTAATACTACACATGCATTGTAATTGATATCATTTCATCTACCGGAGCCAAGCTCCATGCCTTCTCTAGATCGGTATTGAACCGCGGGGGAAGAACTATATAGTCCATAATTATTTGGTCTTAGTTTACATTCATAAAGTAACCCTACCCGCACTTCCAGTACATGAACTTCCTAGTTCCATATCGAAATATCGTCATCATTCATCCCAAAAGCATAACGTTGTACGGAAACATCAACGTAAATATGTAGAACCCAGGGTCGCAAATGCAACGGAAGGGCAAATTCGCGAATTGTGCTAGGCCTCTTCGCTTGCCGTCGTCTCTCCACAGGGTTGTCAATCCAGTACAACTAGCATTGCGGAAGCGAAACGGGCAGGAACTAGGCTGTAATCAAGCACTATTGAAATATTGGGTGGGGCACCAAGTTAGTTAAACATACAATATTTATATTTATTAGAAACTGTTACACAATTGACAGTTCCGCAAAATTCTTGGTCGATGAAGTGCTGATAAGATATACTATATAGCTACTGTCAATACAACCAGGTCCCAGCTAGGCTTCATTGCTCTGTTGAACAGCGGGTCCCAATATTTATATCGACCAGAAACAGATCAGCATGTAGAACCTATATATTACTCTGTACTGGCCAGACTTGTCCACGGTAGTTTATACTTGGTAAATTATTATTCACTGCAAATCTAAATCTCACAAGGTTATAGCTATATACTTCCTAAACCTTTCCTATGAGCGCTATGAGCCTCTAACTAATTTCCGGCCTGTCATCATCATCATCATCACCGCACGCCTTATTTAAGTGTTTCTTATACTCAACACTAGTTTTCAGGCATATATGCCACGATTTAAATCAGTTAAAAGACATTTTCACTAGGATAATAATTATATAATTGAAATAAAATTACAAAATAAAATAGTATAATATTTTACAGTAAATAGTAGCATGCAGAATAATCTTTTGTATTTTGTATATTAGTACTCCTCATCCATGAGAGATTTTATTGTCGGTATGTTTAGGCATACTTCGAAACCCGGGCTCGGACTCGAAGAAAATCCGGACTCGAGAAAAACCCGGACCCGGACTCGAAAAAAATCCGGACTCGTAAAAAACCCGGACTTGACTTTTGAAAACCGCAATAGAATATCGAAGTATGCCGTATGTTTATTGGATAAAATTCTATATTATGTCAGTGATAATTGAAAGCACATGTTTAACTCACGCAAGTATTGAGCTGATTGATTGAATCTGTTCTTGAGTCATGCACTGGAGGAGGTTGCAAAGATAGACAAATACGAACTGACAGGAACAACGAAATACTCATTTACGGGAAATTTTTGGAAGCCTTATCCTATGATCCATTTTATGATAATAGTACATTGACGACATCATATAGACATATATAATAGAAACAAAACAATGGGAGTATTGCCCTTTCTCCATGGGTTGGGTGATCTTAGTTAGACATACATAGAGTAGTGTAGTGCTATTTTGATTTCAGTATGCTCACTACCGACCCAGAGAAACAACTCGCTGAGGTCTCTACAGCTGATGTTTCTGTAGAATTTATATCATCATTGCTAAGGAGAAATTCTTCATGGTTTTGTACACCTCGTCGAGCTGATGAAATTGGGATGAGTAAACAATGAAAAGGGCAGGGGCGTAACTCCTGGGGGTGTGGGGGTGTCGGGGGTGCGACCCCCATGTTGTAATATTGCAGTTTTGTCGGGCAATTTTGGCCATTTTAACGACACGCTCGTCGGGCAATATGTAATTCAGCAAACAATACAGAAAATTAAATGAAAAATTAAATTTCGGTAAGTTAATGAAAAATGGTATGTCCGAAAATGGTCGGGCAAAACAATCTCACCCCCCCCCCCCAGTCGCCGAACTACTTAAGTTACGGCCCTGGTTCAAAAGCGCTCTTTAATTGCAGCATGCACATCTATTCGATGCACAGACTATAGTCCTATTCAATTGTATAATACACAAGCCGTACAATTAGTTATTCTGGTATAATGATCACTTTGTAGTCCCATGAGCTGTGACATCACTTTGCATTTTAATCTCTTTTCAATTTTCTTTTGGTAGCAATAACATATTATTTACTACTACAGATACTGTATAGTATACTACACATTGTTACACCCAAATAAGATCATACACATCAATGTTAACTATCATGATAGAATACAGCTGTTACAGCAAGAACATTTTTGCTTCAGTTCTTGTATATCACTTTGATGCCTGTAAGAGAAATGAGAAATAAAGTTACTTTGTTTATGATTGTTTTATTCTACGGTGTGTGAAACTGTTTCATGTACATTTCAAAATTAATTACAATGGTTGCATACTGTAGGTTCTGGTCAGTTAGCTCAGACCACCACCCCTACTTTGCAAGTTACAGCTCTGGCTGGATTGGAACTGTTAGCTCTGGTGCACCACTAATCTTGTATAAATCTGAATTAACCCATTAAGTGCCAGCGTTCTCCCCGATTGATAAGTAAAATTATCTGGTGTTAGACAGAGTAAAACAATTTGGTGTTAGACAGAGTACAATAATCCAGATGGCGTTATACAGAGTAAACTTAAGTGATAAAGTAGGGCGCATCAGGGTGCAATGTTAACTAAGCTAGTTATCAGTGGTAGAAATTCACTTTTTCCGGGGGGGAGCGAAGGGTTTCCAACAAAACTTTCAAATTTCCGACAAACCCCCCCATTTTCACTCGAAAAGGCTGTTATTAGCCCTCTTATAGGTCAAAACAAAGGTGGGGGGCGGCTGCCACTGCTAGTTAGTAACCCATTAAGCACCAGCACTCTCTACTTGATGAGTAAAATCGTCTGGCATCAGACAGAGTAAATTAATAAAGTAGGGCACAATGCAACTCAATGGGTTAACCTCTAGGTGACCTAAATAAATATGGCTTTCTTGTCTAAACATAAATCAAGACTCCCATGACAGAGGTATTTTCTGAGTGAAGGAGGTTCTTTGTTTGGAGATTTTTATGAGGCATAGAGGTTGACCTATACTAGTACTCAAGGTAATGCCAATGCAAGAATGATATAAGTATAAATCATGCAAATTTGGGTATGCACAAGTCGATGATAGCTAGATGCTGACTGAAATGTAGTGCACAACCCCACAAAAAAAGCCTAACTAGTAACTACACAGCCAGCCGCCAGTTGGTAAATGCTGATAATTGCCATGAGCCGGAGGAACCATGCATATGGCGTCAGCAAACGTGAAAATCCGCCATGTTTTTGGCGACACTTTTTTGACTGACGAGAGATAAGAGCACCTCCTCCAGTAATTTAGTAAAGCTCAGTGGTTCAATCCCTGGTCGTAATCACGAGGTTCAGGAGCCAAGTCACATGACTGAAAGTACGGCGTGACTTTTGTAGATTATGTATTTTTTTGTTTTATACTTGATGAGAAGAATTTTCGAATAAAATTGAGAATTATTGCTTGTATTAAAAGTCTAAACGAATGTGTTTCATCCGGAAATTCTTCAACTATATCCCAAAATTTTTCAAACTTTTTTTCTAGTAATTTCAACCTTTTTCTATTAACTTCATTATACATTACATTACATTTATATTGCAATTGTAAACTGATCCTGGACGACGTTTAAAACTACTTAGGATTTAAGTTTTTCATCGTTTTGTAAAATAAATGAATACATATATGAATTTATATTGGGCACTTTTCGACATTTCATGAACCATTTCAAAGAAAATATATAGCAAAGAGTAGAAAATATATAGTAAGCTTCGAACCTGCAACCTTCGAGTACTTGATCCATGCTCTACCAACTGAGCTACTCACTCGAGAACATTTCACCTTTATCATATTACCGAGTGAACAAGACAACAAAAAGAGCTTTATAGGCTACTATCTACTGGCAAAACAAACAACTTAGAATTAGCTTATTAGCCTTAGGCCTACGTTAGACCAAAAGGCTGTTCCCTCAACCTTTTAGAAAAACATTTGAACATATTGAGTTATTATCACGGCTCGAACTGCTAACGTTAAGTATACAGAAGGATGTATAAAAACATTTATATTGCAATTGTAAACTGATCCGGCCTACGGAGTTAATGATCTATATATTTCAAACAAAGTAGATGATCATTATTATTGGAACTAATAAGTATTCAGTAATTATTAATTATAAAGAGATGTCCGTATTAGAGTAGTTTCCGTATTAGAGAGGTGTCAGTATTAGAGAGGTGACCCTATAAATGAGAGATGTCCGTATCAGGGAGATATCCTATGTCTATGATAGAGGTCACCGTATATTAGCGAGGTGTCTGCATTATAGAGAGGTGTCCGGAATAAAGACATGTCCGTATTAGAAAGACGTCCGCGCATAGAGAATTCGACAGTATAAAAATATTATATGGTATATATTCAGCATTGTTAATCATATATAACACATCGCCACAGAGGCAGTACGTGATAATCCTGCACACATGCATCAAAACCCATTAACTATAGTGGTATGATACGTAACATAACAAACATGCCAAAAGACTTCTAAAAATAGGTTAGTGGCAAACTAATCTAACCAAAAAACTATTTGGATTATGTAAAATTTTAAGATTTTTTGGTCTGTTTCACGTAGGCTAGCAGCTGCAATCTTGGACAAAACCTTTGAGACCATTCTAGCCAATATTGCCAAGTTATTGAACCATTTACAAAACAAAATTGTCTCCCCCTCCCCCCAGTTGAATGTTGTAAACAACGCCGAAACAACTTTTGGTAATATACCATGACACAAGCTCAACTTTGAATTGGAGGAGCCGGGCTTAAAGGGATATGGCAATAAAATTAATTTTGTGTTATTTGAAAGAACCTTTACAGTCAATTTCAGCTGACTTTTCATCGTAATATTCCAAACTTCGTTCCGAACTTCGCAAATTCGTTGCCAAGTTCAAAAGTTCATAATGAAATTCACAAACAGGTTTGTAAACTGGGCATTTGATTGGCTGGTTTGATTTAATAGCCAATCAGAGGCT
>CACRXK020004268.1:0-32455 GCA_902702795.2 Paramuricea clavata
AACCACAACTTTGTAGTTTGTACACTCTAAAAACACTCTGGTTAAATTCAACCAGGAACTGGATCAATAAACTACCTAGCACATTCCTGGTTAAGTTAACTGATTTCCTGGTTAAAAATTATTGATTCAACAAAAATCTGGCCATACTTCTTTGGACTTTTAACCAGGAAAATGGTATAATTTTTTTAACCAGGATTGTGTAGGTGGATTTTTAACCCCATCCTGGTTGAATTAACCCAAATTTAACCAGAGTGTTTTTAGAGTGTACAACATCTACTTTTAGGTATTCTACCTAGATAGTTAGATACATGACACAAACCATAGGCTTCACATATTTCACGGCATGGTTTGCTTTCAAAACCCTGTGAGCATGCACATAACCTAACTTCCTCTATACTTAAATAGTACTAGGTGATAAACTTACAATCCTCACCTAGCCTCAATCACAACATGTGGCTAGGCAAATATACAAACTACACAGTTAACTTATATCGTGACGACATACGACAGTTCCGAGACCGAAAAACAGGACAACAGGGCCTTTTTTAAGAATTTTCCAGTGGGGGGAATTTTTTGAAAAGGGATCTTTCTGTCAGATAATATATTAGAGGGGGATAGCAATGGCCGACGGCCACGTGTTTGGCCGACATACTCCCCCAGAAAATGTTTTAAATTTGAACCTTTCAAATGCCATTTCCTGCTTTATGAGCATCTAAATTTGCTCTAAAATTTATGCTAATTATACTTGTATTTGAAATAAAAGGAAAAAAATGCAGAAAAAATAAAAGAAATATTAACAATAATTTATCCATTACTTATTATTAAAGGGGGATAGTAATGGCCGTGGGTCATGTGTGTGGCCGACATACCGTGAATGAATAGGGGTGTCTGGGGGCATACTTCCGCAGAAAATTTTTGAAATTTGCAGCCCAAAAATGCCATTAGTTCCTACCGTCTGAGCATCTAAATTTGCTCTAAAATTTATCCTAACTATACTTCTATTTGAAATAAAAGAATGAAAAAACGCACAAAGAATTTTAAAAATATTAACAATAATTTATCATAAACTTAGTGTTAGAAACACGTAGGATGCGCACGCGGTGACACAGTCCTTTAAATCGATTTTGTTAAACAAGGACAAAGGATAAAGCCTAAAACTTACGTTCCGTTTATCAATTTGTTATTCTTCGCTGGTTTGTTTGTCTAAATTTAGGAAAAAGGGACTTTTTCTGGGGGGGGATGCAAAATGTGATTTCGTGGGTGGGGGGGGGCACAAGGAGGGACTGGGGGGGTCAAATGCCCCCCCCAGCTTATATGTTAAAAAAGGCCCTGTAGGACAAATCCAGTTTTCAAGTGAGCCTCAGAACGTGCATTTTCAATTCCGACCAGCCTGCATCAGAGCAAAGTATCCAAGCTTTCTTGGCGACGTTCTCGTTCCTCCAGACTTTCCTTCCCTTTTCAAGGTGAAGCACGTCCAAAGGCTTGCAGGAGAGTTCGGCTGGGTCCTTTAGAAACGTACTTGCCAACTTAAATTGCTAGCTTAAAATCTGCGTATTTTGAAGTATTTTGTGTTTTGTTAGTTTTGCTTTGTAAGATATTTAAAATAGGATAATCACTTTAAGATATCATATGGAGCATAAGGACTGCCTTGGACTTGCATCTAGCCCTTAAGTTTGTTTTATTATATAGCAAGTATATTAGTAATGACATAAGCAATATTATTATTAATATTACTTAATGATCGGACATAAGCAATGTGGATTGACCTTTTTATGATACGCTGTACTAATAAAGGAAAGCTTCGCTAAATTTCTTTACTAGTTTTAATTCATTGAGCGGTTTTCAAATTCCCAAGACACCAGAGTCCGTTTTATAGTTTCGTAATTCCCCGATTCCCGTTTATCCTGTCGAATTTCTGTTTCTTTTTTCTGTTCTTTTTCCCCCCGTACATATGATTAATATTACGTATTAACAATAATTCATAATTCCCCGATTCCCCTGTCCCCCCGTTCCTCGTTCCCGCATTCCCCGTTCCTCTATTGCCCGTTCCCCCATTCCCCGTTCCCCCATTCCACGTTTTTCGAAAGAGAAGACGATCTTTTTGCCTGTATTCAATCTACAAACACTAAAAACAAGTTTACTACTCGTATTTTACTCGTATGTACTCGTATTATACTCGTATGTACTTGTGTTTTACTCGTATGTACTCGTATGTTACTCGTATGTACTCGTATGTTACTCGTATGTACTCGTATGTTACTCGTATGTACTCGTGTGTTACTCGTATGTACTCGTATGTACTTGTGTGTTACTCGTATGTTACTCGTATGTACTCGTGTGGTGTTTTAGTCACGATCGTAAACACTGGACTGGACTTTGGACTATGGACTTTGGACTTTGGACTTTCGATTTTGAAATTATATTATTTTTAAGATTTTCGTATAATTATATTAAAATCTAAACCGAGAACGAAAATTTGCTGCTGAAAAGCGTGCTATACTGCATACATATGCATGATATAATATTCAAGGTAAAAAATACTATCAGTTATATAGGTATACCAGTGCAACTTCATAGATATACTATAGCCTGTAGGATAACAGGATTATCTCAGTAATATTCAAGTTTGATTTAATATTTAAATTTTATTATAATATTTGTATTTATAGTATGTATAGCCTAGTATGTATAGTACAGTTTATACTGCAGAACTTCTTCTTTATCATATAGATAATAGATTTATAGAAACAATGTGACAAAAGTATCTTGGCAAATACAAAATATTGAGAAACTATACGTATATAAAACTACACGCGATTATTATTGCGCCTATTGACTGTATTATGTATCTCTTAATTAACTGAATTATTCGCCAAAGGCGAGGCCGTGATAATCGGGGAATTTGTCTTGACAGTTGACAACTTGTAGGATTTGTTATATATTTATTCACTTGCGCAAAAATACTAAATGCCGGTATTAGTGTTCATCTTTGCATAATAGTTTACACCCGTTAATAGCGCCTGCCTATAAATAGGCTGTGTTTGCAATGTATTTTGTCCGGTGTCAGTTTTAGCTTTTCATGAATGTATTCAGCGGATTTCAGCCATAGTGAACACGAAAACTCTCATAGTCATCATACTTTATAAAATACGAATGAGTAGTATTACAGTAAAAATAAAACAAAAGTTATTCCGAATAAGGAGTGCATAATATTAACACACAATTTATTAAAACTGTATATTTCGAATCTAAATCAGATTCATCTTCAGCAGTGTTTTGCAAGATATGTCGTTAACGACATATGTCCATAACGACATATCTTGCAAAACACTGCTGAAGATGAATCTGATTTAGATTCGAAATATACAGTTTTAATAAATTGTGTGTTAATATTATGCACTCCTTATTCGGAATAACTTTTGTTTTATTTTTGCTGAAATTATCAGCCGTAAAAGGATTCTAGTATTACAGTAAACGTGGCAAATAGTTGCTAGACTACCTGAAGCACATAGCTTAGACATAGATTTTTGCCTTCTCACACACAAATGAGTAGGTCTTAAAAAGTGTGTAAATTTCCGTTCGACTGATATTCCTGTCCACTCTTGACTAACACTTATTAATAATAACTGAAGTCTGAAGCACTTACATAGTGATAAGGATAGCTAAAGAATGTCTTTCAAACTGAATAAATAACATTAACAAAACGTTACCGTGTATGTACGTTTTAAGGGAAGCCTCACATATCGATTTTTTCCACGAGAAACGTCATATGTTCGTTTGGGGGTGGGGGTTGCAGCTGTGATGTTTCTCAGTAAACATCATGGAAAAATTCGATAGTTTTTTCGAAAGCTTTAACATTTCGGAATCATCTTTGCAGAATAAAAAAATTACATTCGTAATACCGTACCCGTTCTATTTACGTATACATTTATATTATTACGCCTTCTTTGCATTGAAAACAGTCACTCAAATTTTAAGCCTGAAAAACGCGCTAAATTCTAAAATTATCAATATTTCATGCAAAAAAAGTTGTATAGTTTATAGTTCGATCGCTTGTATAGTTTATAGTTTCTCAATATTTTGTATTTGCCGATATACTTTCGTCACAATTGTTTCTATAATTGGAAGAAGTTCTGCAGTATAAACTGTACTATACATACTATAAATACAAATATTATATAAAATTTAGACATTAAATACCAAAATATTGGATAATCCTGCTATCCTACAGGCTATATCTATGAAATAGCACTGCTGGTATACCTATATAACTGATACTGAATATTTTTTACCTTGTATATTATTATATCATGCATGTGCATGCAGTGTAGCACGCTTTTCAGCAGTAAATTTTCGTTCTCTGTTTAGATTTTAATATAATTATACGAAAATCTTAAAAATAATATAATTTCAAAATCGAAAATCCAAAGTCCATAGTCCAAAGTCCAGTCCAAAGTCCAGTCCAGTGTTTACAATATGCCGTGTGCGTACCGGTCGTAAATCACGTGGTAGATTCGTAAAGTACGAGTGTACGGCAAATACCAAGTTTTTCCGACGAGCATTTTCATGGCGGGTTTTCGTCGAGGAAACGCAAAGAAATACTGATTATTCGCCGAAAATTTACATAATTGAGCGCCTTAGAAATTAAGGTAGGTAAAGCTTTACTGTTTTTAACTGACCTTGTATTTTGTTATTTGTTGTGATTTTGCAGCCGTTGTGCTCGCACTGATTATTTATCAATTATGAGGCGTTTAATATATTTATATATCGTGAAAGCCTCAAAGCCCAACGTTATCAAAATACTCGATTTTTATATACCCAAACTGAAACGGAGCCATTGTGCTCGCACTGATTATATTGTGTGCAAAGCTTCAAAACTACAGCACAATAGCACATTTTGTAAATAACATGAAATAGCAACCATTGTGAAGTACGCATAAGATTCAACATGACATTCAACATGACGTTCGATATAGTATAAATTAACTCATCAGCTCATCTCAATCACTCAAATTTCTATTCTGTGACTCAAACGTCAAAATGATAAATAATAATCATTTTCAATCTATTATAGTAATTTTTCCTTTAAAAAGTTACAATAAAGCTTAATCTAAAGGAAATAACGTTATTAGTTATAAATTTGTGAAGGAAATCTAACAGTCAATCGCTTTCGATAAAACCTTAACCCACCTTGACCTTGTTAGTGTTATTATTACCGTCGCTTGCAACTAACTATTAACGGTTGCTTATAAAAACATTGCCTATTCGCGTGTTTCTGCTGGAGTCTACACCGCAGGCTAATTCGTGTGAGAATCTTAAGTTTTCTTATTTTGACATAATAGCTATTTTTCAATAAATATATTGATATTAAACTTATTGAATCAATATTTTAAATTCCACGCCAGTTGTACCAAAGGTTATAAGCGCTATAGGCTATAGCGCATCATAAGTTTCAGATGGCATGCAACCACTGATCTAATAGTAGACTGGATATAGCTTCTCTAGATGTAGCCTGCGAGCAGGCTCTCTGGGGAAAGAGAGCCTGCAAGGATCCCTATGATGATTGCGTGCCGCCCTCAGTGGTGCCGCCCTTCAATTATGATGTCACAGGTCAATTAATAACAACCAATCAGCGCAGACCGGAATACACTACGATATTGTAAACATAAACCGATTCGTTTCAAATTCGTCATAGTTTCGTATACAGACCGCCACTGTGGCATACTAAAAAGTTAAAACGGCTCGAAGTTTTACAGAGTAATATATCAAGTTGTACTTTTTATTACAATCTGCATGTGTTTCTCCTGTAGGCACAGTAAGTTTAAAGTTGTATATTACCCGCTATAACTAATTCAGTTATTTGGAATTGCTTCGTGCTGCAATATATAATATACACTGTATACAGTCTATATATAGTAATAATATAACTTACTGAAATTTATGGCTTTGGTGAGACATAGACATATATGATATACCATGGACATTGGACATAATTTAATAATATGTTTATAGTTCAAATTTTGCAACAAAAAGTGGAATTGCAGTAAACATGCATGTGATAATTATTGTAAACAAAGTGACGAGTAAATTACTGTACATTTTAACGCCGCATACTTATAAATATTAAATAGTCAGTATAACATTGTAAAACAAGCTTAATACACACAATATGCACTGAATATTATCAGAATTCCCAATATTGTTTCATAAAAGAGAAGCGATATAATGCCTTGTCCCTAGGTTTCGGTTTGCGAATTTGTGCAGTCTTTCTCAAGAATTATTCTTAGCTTAGGAGTCAGACAAGCCAAGGACACAATAAAGCATGCAAGCTTTTAGTATTCGTCTTTATATGAATACTATATTAATTTACAGTAAAAAGTCAACCAGGATCAAAATACATGACACTTTTATCTCTACATTGCCGCAATTCCGAAGCTTTGCGTTGCTCGGTTTTACAAACGGGAAGTGCAAGTTTATGGAAGCTTGTCAATCACTTCATATGAATCAGTTATCAACCAATCAGAGCACTGCGTCCAAATATTGGACGCATGCACCGAATCATCAAAGGGATCCTTGCAGGCTCTCTTTCCCCAGAGAGCCTGCTCGCAGGCTACTCTAGATGTGAAAAGTGAAGCCAAATTATATATGCGAAATTCACTTCCGGGGACCACGGAGTGAAACAAATTTGTATAGAAATATATGGCGGACAACATGCACGAACATGAATTTTCGAAAATTGAAGACACTTCGCGACTTTTTACTAACCTCATCGCAACACCATGGATAAAAGATGTTATGTAGATCAATTTAACATCGGAATGACCCAGATTTCTTGAAAATATCAGCGTTCATGTTCGTTTAAAAGATGTCCATGCGGGAATATATTTGGTCGCAACATTGGCATACAAGACAACTCCCAGTTTGCTTTCGAAATATAGAGGCAGTACATGACCTAAAATACTTTTGAATACTTTAGAACTATGGTAAGTATCTTTCTTTTATCGTTCTTTATGTTTTTTTATCCACGGTTAGAGAGAGTTTTGCGTTATATTTTACTACTGGTGTTCGAACAGGACAAGTTTACTTAGCTTCTTTCTCACTTTATTTTTAGTTGCCATTTCTGTCGTTGTTTTGCCAAGGTGATATAATCGCACCTTGCTGTAGTTTTTGGATATGCTCTTTATCAATGTAAAGGTATGGTTGTCATTGACAGTAGTAGCTAACATATGTGTGTCAAGATCTTTAAATGTGACTTTCATGTTCATACTATTCAATACAGACAGAGCTATGGCATCAGGAATTCCTTTCCCCTGTGGTAACCTACCATCTGTTGCTGCTAACATTCGTTGAAAACACCTTTCTGTTTCAGTGCATACTGCTATAACACTAACTGCCGGTTTGAACAAATTACCCCTGTCTTTTAAAGTCAGAAAAGCAGATTCACTTCTGTGTTGTCTTGAACCAACTGCTTCATGACAAACAGAACAAGTAGTTTTCTTTTGGACCATCTGGGCAACATAGCCAGCCATGTAAGATATTGCAGCCATTTTAAATTCGGAAACTGTGGAAAAGCTGGGTGCATCACTATAATCATCGTCATCATCTTGGTTTTGGTTTGTCCCTTGTAAGTCATATTTCCGGATGATAGCAGCATCATTAATTGTTATATTTGAATCTGTACTGTTTTTTGCTTTGTAGGTGTCCCCAATCACTTCCAGTATGTCAGTTTCATCTTGTTTGGTACAGTTTCCATTGCGGCCTTGGATACTGCTTCTCAGTAACAGTCTTTTGTATGCTGCAGTAAATTGCTCGGCTGTTGGATTGTTGTTAAACCCGCCCGAGGACCGGATTGCACCAAAGAAAAGCTCCAAGTGATCTTGGCTGAACTTGTATGTTAGAATATAGTTCATTGGTGCTTCTTTTTTGTCAACCAATTCAAATAATATTGACTTAATGCTATCAATTGCCACAAGAAACCCAACAAAGCCAGTTTTACGACGGGTTGTGTACATTAGATCACCAGATGAATTTTTCAGACCGATAATGTATTCACGGGCTTCATCAAGAAAGGAGTCCCAGTTATGTTTGTTGCTTTTACGAAGAGCAGCTTTGAAACCCTTAGCACAAGGATTACGGGAATTAAGTATGTCAAATAAATGATCAAATGTTCAAATAAACTTCACTGTGGCTTCTGAACCCTGGAACTGTTCAAGCTTCAGTGTGTCCCTGCAGTAATCGATTGCATCAGCAACACTGGCACTAAATGTTTGAGCTGCAAGATTGACTTTCATTTTTTGTTGCCACCACTGGATATGTGAAAGCTTTAACTTGTTTCCTAGCCTCAAACCCTCTTTCTCCTGCAATTTTTGTAGCTCGGTTAAGTATGCCCAAGAAATTGTCTTTCCATCTTTATCATATAATATGCCGCCGTCCCCCAAGGTGTTCCTTATAAGCTTGAGCATGTGACATACATCCAGTAAAACATATATTTTCTTGTTTTTATCCAAAGGATGTAGGAAATATGGCCTGATATTAGGGAGTTTTAATTGAGCCCCAAGTGCATGTAACATTGCAAAATGACATGATGGCCCATCACATATAAGGGAGATTATATCAATTCCAACATCATGCAATTTCTTAATACAGACTTTAATTAAATTTGCTCGTTCTTTTCCACTCAGACCATCAACAAAGAAGTATCCAACAGGAACTTTCCACGTTTCATTCACACCAACAACCATAAAGACAAGAGCATCTTTTGCTATGGGTGCTGAATCGTCATCCTTTACATCATTTCCAAGGTCGACATAGCCACGAAATTTCTTTCCATCCCAGGAAACATGCTTTTTTATTGCCATTTCATCAATCATCAGGCTGCATATAACCTTCTTTTCTGCATTGTTTTTTACCCTTTGTGATAGTGCTTGGAATGATGGTTCAGTAAATCCTGGTTCTGCAGGGACTTTAGTGTACCACTTTCGGATCTGGACAGGATGGGGCAGTGCAAGGTTAAATGTCTTGCGCACAAAGTCATATGCTTTGGCTGAATAGAATTGAAGTGTCAGAGCAAAGGACTTGAGTTCTGGTGAGTATTTGCATCCTTTACCAGAATTTGATGACATTCTTTTAAATAATGCAACAGGTACCGCACAAAAATTTCTTTGTAACATCTCTTCACATGCAGAAGAAATTAAGTCCCTTTCCTTTAGCTGCTTTACTATACCCTTCAGGGATGTATTTCTTTTCTTTAGACGTCGTGCTTTTTGTTGGGACAGCTTCAGTTTCTTCTTTAAGATTTCAACCTTTTTGTGGTGAACCTGCTTGATCTTATCAATCTCTTCTGTTGGAGTATATAACTCATTCACTTCCCTATCAAGTGCTATTTTCTTTGCAGGGGGAGGCTCACATTCGTCATCCACAGCAACAGTTGTAGGTACACTTTCCTCGTCAATTTCGTTTACATGTAAGATCTTATTTGAAGTCTTACGTGGCTTTTGTATCTAAAATATCAACATTGCCTGTTTAGGACTATAAATTGTAGTTCTGTACTGTTCAGTAACTGTTGACATGCTTATTATATTGTATGATGTATCTGCTTAATAAAAGTGATAAAAACTAACATTGAATGTTTTATTGATTTGTCAAGATACTGTAAGACAGTTTATCTTAAGAACCGTTATTTAACGCTTGATTGATAAACTACGCAAAACGCCCTGCATACTTTTGCTAAAATAAATGAATTTTAGCGATTTTTAGAGATCGGGTTTACCCCGAGGTCCAAGAAAACCCTTATTAACATTTGTATCAATTAGCGCATAGTTTTAGATCGCAAAGCCTGGTTTCCATACACTGTTTCCATATGGTCGTATTAATATTATAAATCGTCGTAAAAATATAATCACGATCTTTCTCAACGGCCAGTTTATAACAGTTTATACCATAAGCATTTTCTAGTTATAATCACTCCGCGTATTTTTAGTTCTAAAATGTTGTATTTCGGCTGATGAGAAAGATCGTGACCACATCTTTTAATACGACTGTTGCGACCATGTCATATAAAAACCAGGCTTAAAACAGAAAGCAGGGGCAGGCGAGTTATTTACCTTCTGCATATGTTTTGGAAAACCTTTAAACCGAGTTGGAATAGCGTCGTCTTTAAGTTTTGTCATCTTCCCAGTTCTATCGAAACAACTCTCAGGGAAATGGTCTGAACAAATTCGACTGCTGCTGCTTGGTATCCAATCTTTTCTTCGTATTTTCGCTGTCCAAATTTTCTTTCTGCTTGGGTCGGCCGGAAACCTTGGTGATCAAAAATAAATAGAATCCTTTTTCATTTTTTTGTAATACTCGAATAGGGAATCAAGGCAATCGAAGATACTGCATGTCGTCAACAGTCTCAACAAAGCACCACTTTTCGCGTTTTCAACTGAACACTTCACAAAACTTTTGAAAACTGTCTCTAATTACAAATTTAATTTATATAAAACAAGTGAATTTTACTGTAATTGATAGTTGAATACCTGTGGAACGTCCGAGCATGATGCCTTTTTGTTGCTGTCTCGTCGTCAGATGTGCCTTCACTATCACTACGCAATTGATCTAATTCTGCAGTCTTGTTTTTCTTTCTCTTGTTGCACCCAAATGCACAACATTGCATACCTAGCCTACCCATTTCTTGCAGTGATCTCAATTTATATTTAATTTTTAATATTCTTTATTACAGACGAAAACGTGTGTGGAAAAATAGCGCCAGTTTTGTAAATTCGCGCGCTTTGAGCCTTTCCGGCCTTTGACCTTTGTGCGCACTGATCTCAAAATGTATTTTACTTTAAAGAAAGGGCCAGAAAGTCAAGTTTCCATAACGATCTGTTATGTGTTTTTAGTTTATCTCAACTAATTTTAAAATATAACTAATTTTACTGATGTGATACTGAGTTGAAACTGCATGCTGGATTTAATAGTCCATTCCAACTCCCAGTATATGTCTATGCTATTCAAGAAAGGAGGTCATTGTAACTTTGGTGTTACTCACTGCTATTTTTTACGAACATTATTTCCCCAAAAAATCAACAAGCTTTTTTCACTGAGGATAAAAAAACCCATGTTATTAGAGGTTTGTGTTGTTCAATTTCAAGTTGCTTTTGTGTAAATATTAATTTTTAATCAAGCCCACATTCAACCTTGAACCCCACCCTGGATTCAAAGACTAAACTCAAACAACTAACTACTTCTTCCTTTTTCAGAAACAATAACATATAAAAGCTCTTTTTCTGCAATAGGAAATACCATTTTTGCTTCAAAATATATATTCCCTATCAGCTTTAATAAAGTATATATATATATTCACCCTAGCCTTAAATTGCTTTTAATTATTTTTGTCTCTCATGCTAGACTTATTTATCAGACTACAGTTTGTATCAGAAATCAGAATTAATGTTAAGGCTGATAATCTGCTAACATTACTTAAATGCTTCTTAAAGTAAGAATACTTCAGACTGAGCAGAGGTTTTTCAGTTCGTTTTAAATCTTGGAACCAACTCCAAGAATATTGACTTAATGCTATCAATTGCCACAAGAAACCCAACAAAGCCAGTTTTACGACGGGTTGTGTACATTAGATCACCAGATGAATTTGTCAGACCGATAATGTATTCACGGGCTTGTGCAGGCCCGAGTGTGTCCCAGCAGTAACCAATTGCATCACTTGTGTTACACAAAGACAACATAGTTGGTTGATTCAAGGAAAGGATATGACAAAAAAAGAAGCACCAATGAACTATATTCTAACATACAAGTTCAGCCAAGATCACTTGGAGCTTTTCTTTGGTGCAATCCGGTCCTCGGGCGGGTTTAACAACAATCCAACAGCCGAGCAATTTACTGCAGCATACAAAAGACTGTTACTGAGAAGCAGTATCCAAGGCCGCAATGGAAACTGTACCAAACAAGATGAAACGGACACACTGGAAGTGATTGGGGACACCTACAAAGCAAAAAGCAGTACAGATTCAAATATAACAAATCAGATGGTCATGAAGCAGTTGGTTCAAGACAACACAGAAGTGAATCTGCTTTTCTGACTTTAAAAGACAGGGGTAATTTGTTCAAACCGGCAGTTAGTGTTATAGCAGTATGCACTGAAACAGAAAGGTGTTTTCAACGAATGTTAGCAGCAACAGATGGTAGGTTACCACAGGGGAAAGGAATTCCTGATGCCATAGCTCTGTCTGTATTGAATAGTATGAACATGAAAGTCACATTTAAAGATCTTGACACACATATGTTAGCTACTACTGTCAATGACAACCATACCTTTACATTGATAAAGAGCATATCCAAAAACTACAGCAAGGTGCGATTATATCACCTTGGCAAAACAACGACAGAAATGGCAACTAAAAATAAAGTGAGAAAGAAGCTAAGTAAACTTGTCCTGTTCGAACACCAGTAGTAAAATATAACGCAAAACTCTCTCTAACCGTGGATAAAAAAACATAAAGAACGATAAAAGAAAGATACTTACCATAGTTCTAAAGTATTCAAAAGTATTTTAGGTCATGTACTGCCTCTATATTTCGAAAGCAAACTGGGAGTTGTCTTGTATGCCAATGTTGCGACCAAATATATTCCCGCATGGACATCTTTTAAACGAACATGAACGCTGATATTTTCAAGCAATCTGGGTCATTCCGATGTTAAATTGATCTACATAACATCTTTTATCCATGGTGTTGCGATGAGGTTAGTAAAAAGTCGCGAAGTGTCTTCAATTTTCGAAAATTCATGTTCGTGCATGTTGTCCGCCATATATTTCTATACAAATTTGTTTCACTCCGTGGTCCCCGGAAGTGAATTTCGCATATATAATTTGGCTTCACTTTTCACATCTAGAGAAGCTATATCCAGTCTACTATTAGATCAGTGCATGCAACATGTACGCACTGCGTACCTATTTTTGTAGATGGTGAGCATATTTCAAGTTAATTCTATAAGTGCATACATTGTGTTTTTATGCTTAATAATGTTAAACTGTCACCAAGTTTACATATTTAATTAATGGAACAAAATGTGAACTACTCAGTATAGAATAATATTAAATGTCCAGGTGTTTTCATTGGTGACGCGCATAGTCAAAGATGACGCGCGCGTTGACCAGAAACAGAATACTTCTGTTTTCGTCGTTAAACATGTAAACTTGGTGACAGTTTAACATTAAGCATAAAAAATCAATGTATCCACTTATGGAAACTAAAAATGTGCTCACCATCTGCAAAAAGATTTCCCCTTGAAAAATTAAATTAAAAAAAATTAAATTAAATCAACGTACCACACTATTAATTAGTGTACTATGTACTTTATCAGTTTACATAACAATCTCGTTCCCCGAGCATGCCCGTTCGCAGGTTAAGGGTGGGCATAGCTCTGGAAAAATCGAATTGATTCACGTTGAATTTCCAACGTGAGTTCTACGCATGCTCTGCAATGTTGCAAAATATAAATAAAGTATTTAGAATTTCGCGTCGAAAATTTGATACATTTTACACTGAAATCGAATTGAAAACAACTAAAAATTCTGGGGGAAATATGTACGAAAGCTTTGGATTGATAGGGATACAACTACCTGAAAAATACAAGGAGAACTTCGACGATTCGAGGGAAGGCGCTTCGACTTGTCACTTGTAGTACTGTTAGTGTTTTAATATATACATCGTACTTCACCTTTACTGATAAATCTCCTCAACAATGAGTATTATATATTTTTATGCTTCAAAATTTACATTCAACTCTCCTGTCAGAATTTATGGTATACGTAGTGTTAAGTACGACAGTAAAAAAAAGGTCAAGTACTATATATACAAACATTAACAGCACAAGTCGAAGCGCCTTCGCTCGAAACGAAATTCTCCTTGTATTTTCAGGTAATTGTATCCCTATCAATTCGAAGCTTTCGCACATATTCCCTCCAGAATTTCTAGTTGTTTTCAATCGATTTCAGTGTAAAAAAGTAGCAAATTTTCGACGAGAAATTCCAAATACTTTGTTTATATTTTCCAACAGTCGCCAAGCATGCGTAGAACTCACGTTGGAAATCCAACGTACTCTCTGCCGTTAGCCAATCACAGGCCTGAATCAATTCGATTTCTCCAGAGCTATGCCCACCCTTAACCTGCGAACGGGCATGCTCGGGGAACGAGATTGTTTACATAACGATCTTTCCCAGGTTAAGTAAGTGACACCGATTTAAGGTGATATTTTACAATGTATATGGAGAAACTTTTGAGCGATTGTTTTTTGTAGAAAAGCAAATATTATCGGAGTTATGGAAAATAGAACGTGAAGAGTATGAAATGTTTAATAAAAATGACGTCTCGTCGTTGCTATGTGAACCATGACGTTTCAGTATGGCCGATTTTTTGCTAATTTCAGTAACTTCGGAAAACAACGGTGACCCCCATTTTTGTTTTGTTAATCGTTTTCCAATTACTGAAAATGATTAATTAACCAAGCCATTGTAGAATTTTATTAAATTTTAAAAATCTACGCTTGTGATTTTTTCAAAAGTTGGTTGAATAATATTTTCACTAATTGAAAACGATTAATAAAATAAAAATGGGGGTCACCGTCCTTTCTTTTGATTTAAATTAGTGTAATGCCACGAAAATCGGCCATATTTAAACGTCATGGTTTGGCAATGACGACATTGATGACAATTTTGGTAAAAAAATTCATACTCCTCCGGTAGTACTTTGTATAGCTCAGATACTATTTCCTTTTCAACAAGTAAAAATTGTAATTCCGCCCTAAATCGTAATTTTTGCTGTTGCCAAAAACCCAGTAGGGAGCACCTTAAAAGCAATCCATGCGAGAACGTCCTAGGAGCCCCCCCCCCCCCCTTCTCTCCCTACAATTTTTGGACTACCCCACTGCTTCGGTTATGCAACTATCATGTTGGAAATCTATGCTTCTCTTCATGGCACTGACTCAAGCCAGGGGCGGCGGAAAGTCGATAATTGGGGGGGGGCTGATATTCATATATTCCTGTTCAGAGACTGTAAAAACAATCGCTTTCAAAGGAAATAAATTATGCAGAACATGAATATATGAATATCAGCCCCCCCAATTATCGACTTTCCGCCGCCCCTGACTCAAGCCTCGGTCAAACAAAGATGAGAGTTGATCAGTGCACTCTCATCAATCTTGAACTGGTTCAAATTTTAATTTGATGAAGAGTTATCGCTACGCGCGTGATAATATCCAGACTATCCAGTGAACTCTCGTCAACTCTCATGTAGCTCTTGTTCTCGTTTGACCGGAGAATGAGTGGAAAAAACTCTCATGCAAACTCTCGCTTCTCAACTCTCATCAACTCTCATGCGACTCGTTTGACCAGGGCTCTGTCTTCAAAAAAAAGCATTACTTTTGCAGATTGTACTTGTGGTAGCAATTGGTACCGTGGGTCACTTTGTAAAAGAAGATCACGATCTCGTAAAAGAAAGATTATTAGATCCTTATGATTTCGGTGCGTATGGAAGATACGAGTTTTTCTTGTACACCACCTCTGTTGGAGTGATCATAGCAATTCTTTCGCTTGTGGCATCAATTACTGGACTGCTGGAGAAACAGGGCGGAACACTCGCTGTAAGTTGCTGTTAATATTCTGAGCCATCTTTTCTTTTTCCTCCATTAGTTTCCTTTCACTTGCCTTATATATGTTTCCTCACCTTGCCTTGCCCAATGAGCTCCTATATATATATGCGGAGTGAGGACTCGAGCCCAAAAACTGAAGCCAAATATAGAGCTATTCGGGATGTCAGTTTCAGTCTCTTTCTATTGTTTTTGTCGAATTTCTGAGCGTGCCGAAATTTCGCATCTTGACTTTGAGTAAAAGGGTAATACTATATAGTTTTAGCGATACGATCCGTTCAAGAAGACTGGAATTAGCTTGGAATTTAAAATTGGTATTAAAACTGTTTTAAAGCTATTGGCCGTCATCTATATATCTATATACCTATATATCTATATATCTATATACCTATATATCTATATATCTATATATCTATATATCTATATATCTATATATCTATATATCTATATATCTATATATCTATATATCTATATATTTATATATCTATGTATCTATATATCTATATGTATCTATATATCTATGTATCTATATATGTATATATGTATATATATATATATATATATATATATATATATATATATATATATATATATATATATATATATATATATATATATATATATATATATATATATATATATATATATATATATATATATATATATATATATATATATATCACTGGCCATGCCTCACCTTACCCGATCTTCGGCCCTTTCCTTACCTCGGATGAGACACGCGGTGACGCCTGAAAAACATTAATCCGAAAATTTTGATCATACCTTTATTTTAGATGGCGATCGTACATGCAATTTGGTCACTGCAGTTGCTGGTTTCAACAGCTCTGCTTGCTAAAGTTCTGGCTTCAGCTGAGAAAAAAGTATACATTGGTACATCCACCTGCGACCTATTGGATGATGCGAATCACGATCACACATGCAGTCATCTAATCTCCGGAGTGGTAAGTTACAT
The DNA here is from genome assembly GCA_902702795.2 of Paramuricea clavata. NCBI lineage: Eukaryota > Metazoa > Cnidaria > Anthozoa > Malacalcyonacea > Plexauridae > Paramuricea > Paramuricea clavata. The sequence goes on from CACRXK020004268.1 coordinate 16,619, forward strand.
TAATTAGTTGCAAATGGAATTTTCGCTGTTCCGAGTTGCTGCTATTAATTTTTCATCTTAATATCTGGCAAAAGTAGACCGTCCAGTTTACTAAAGCTCTGTAGATATGCGCGAAATAGAAAATCGATTACGCTAACTCAAATAGAATCTGTTTCCAGGAACACCATGTACCAGAAGCAACGTGAAGCGGCGGGAAGCCATTTGAAAAGGGCACATACTCCTGAGCCTCAAATTTTGTGGGCAGCAATGTTTGTTAAAATTTCGCTGTGCGGATCTCCAATTACTTGTGGCCAATAAAGTTGGACAAATTTTATACTTGATTAGAACAATTTTATTTGTTGCATGGCGTGCATAAAATGCATTGTGTACAAAACAGCATGATAGCTTGTCAATTATTTAAAAAGGCTTCGGTAACGGTTTTAAGAAGAACATCAGATTTAAAAATATGAGGTAAATTACTTGAAAACAATTTTCAATTTCAATTCCGCATATAACAATAACGAAGCGTGCATTTTGTAAAAAGGCAAACGGAACTGTTTGGGCAACGGGGCCGGTGTCACAGCGGTTTGGACTCCCCGCGGATATGGACCCCCCGGTCCATATCAGCTAGCAGATTCGGACCCCTACGTACGGTACATATCCGCTAGCTGATATGTACCCCCTTCCGCGGTATTGGACCCCCTAAAATTGACAAAAAGAAGAAGTTTTGAAACGATTTGCAGTTGAATGTGCATGGAAATTTAGGCGTCAATTTAATTTAAATGATGATAACTGATGGCATGACTCAACTATCTTGGAATTTGCTTAATGACGAAAACAAGTATTGAGATGTTAATTTTATAAAAGTTTAGGGTTGAATGGAATGCATCACTATTTTCCGTTTTTACTTGAGCAGTTAAGAGTCACAGCAGATAGCAATTCCAAGGAGTAAAGTACTTGTGAAGGCTTCATGCGCTTCTCAGTTCTCGCACATTCCAAGATCATAAAAATAAGCCCATGTAGCAGAAAAATTATAAATTATAAACTTTGACGGAATTCTTTAATCTAAAAATCTAGGATTTAATCTTGGGATTTGATGGTCTAAAAGTCTTCGTACGGTTTTTAAAATAAATCAGATGAGATTTATGACGATTTAAAACGCTTTCAGTACAATATTCAAAATACAATACGTTGCAATGATAAAATACGCGAGGCGTCCAAATTCGCGAGAGGAGTCCAAATCCGCTATAGCGAATAAAGACCCCCCATAGGTCCATATTCACTAGCGGATATGGACTCCCCGGTCCATACTCCATATTCGCTAGCGGATTTGGACTGGGGGGTCCATTTTGAGGAGGGTCCAAATCTGCTGGGACACCTGCATCCCCATTTGTTTCCAACCGACAACTGTAGCATGCCAGTTGTGCTCTCACGATTTGAGGTATCTACAAGCATAGTCTGTCAAAATCTGATCGTTTGGAAGCCCGGCAAACTTCAAATCTACAAAATAAAATACCTTTATACACCCTTTTCATAAATGGCTGCCGATTAAAAATTCTTTTATGTGCATATAAATTGGCCCAACTAGCCTCGTTTCTGGGTAGAAATTCCTTTGAAATCTTAACATGAGTACGAGGCTAGTTGGGCCAATTTATATGCTCATAATAGAATTTTTAATCGGCAGCCATTTATGAAAAGGGTGTATTTGATGTTGAAAATCTATGCACAAATCCTTTGTGCATCTCACTATTGGATGATTACTTCATTATACGAAAATACAATGAATGAGCTCAATCACCGTGCCCATGAAAAAATTAACATAAACAGCTCAGACAAAAAGATAACACCATCACTTCTGTTTAGTTTCCAAACCATCATATCTTGATAGCTATGCCACAAGTCAAGAAAACACAATCTAGGGAGATATTACGATTCCTTGCACAAATTAACATACAAAAACATAACACATTGTCAATGATGACTTTGTTTAGTTTCCCGGCAGACTATGCCACAAGTCAAGAAAATTAACACGAATGCGGTGATATTTCGATTTTATTTCAAACTCATTGTCAGATTAGTTTTTTTGTCTTTTCTAGGTATTTGGTTTCATCGGGACAATCCTGTTTCTCGTGGACACCATTGTCTATACAAAAACAGTTCTCTCCACTCAGTGATCAGTAATTTGCAGTCGCGGGGTTTTACGTAGTATACTTATTTGTGACACTTTCTACTAGTATATTGACTATAGCATAGAGATTAATGTTTAGCTCTAGTATTAAGAAAACGCATTGAAACAATTACGGTAGAGTGGACATCGCTTCCCCTTCCAAGGCGGGGGGAGAAGGGCGCATATGTGCCCTTTTTGATTTTGGAGAAATGTTAGCCTGCGTCGCATACTTCAATTTGAAGTATGCGACGCAGGCTAGGAAATGTTTGTTATGTGTAAAAAATCATTAAACTGTCATTACATTCCAAAATCACGAATCAAAAGGGAAATATTTGTACATAACGTTAGAAACGTTAATATTTTTACTAAAACGTTTCCGAAAAAAATGAGATAAAATTTATGAACTCGTGGAAAATTGAGCCACTACGAAAATATGCATGCCACCACTCCGTCTCCCCCCCCCCCCTTGCCCAAACTATTTTTCTTGCCAATCTATCTTTCTTGAGATATTTTACAATTTTTGACATGATGGAAATTATCCTCACTAATGACGTCACATTGCATAATGCCTTTCTAAGAAAAGCTTTATGATCTTGTCGAAATCATAAAACGGTATAATAATTATGTTAGATGTCAACATACTACAAAATACGTTACATGTCGCTAAAGTTTATCATTTTTGATGACGCAAATTATCCTCACTAATGACGTCACATTGCACAATGCTTTTCTGAAAAAACACTTCAAGATCTTGTCGAAATCATAGAACGGTGTAATATTTTTGTTATGTGAACATACTACAAAATACGTTACATGTCGCCAAATTTATCAAACAATATCTATAAGCGTTATAAAAGTTTTTCAGAAACCATTATCCAGTATACAAATAATGAATGTTTATGAGTGCAATGGTGAGAATATTTTCATGAGGTGAAAGATGGAATGTTCCATTCAACGAGGCGACAGCCGAGTTGAATGGAACATTCCATCTTTCACCGAATGAAAATATTCTTACCATTGCACGAAAAACATTCATTATTTGTTTTATATAATACCAAAATAGACTAATAGATTCGTATGAGAAGCATTTTGAGGGATGCGATTTATCGAAAACACAAAGAGTGCAATTGTACTATACGTTTTATTCCATTGCACTCGCAGAGAGTGCAATGGAACGTGTTCCATTGCACTCTTGGGAAATGGAATTTTCTATTCAATATCACATGACCATAAACAGCCAATTAAACGATCAGAATTCAATAAGGTATTATATAATACTTTTTGCATATCAAACATTTAACAATTATTGAATGAGTTTTGAGCACGGTATGAAGAAGTTTGTGTTATGAACTGTCAGAAAAGAAGCCGAAGGCTTCGTAGGATGTGTAATCTCGAATCTGTTCACGTATAGTTAAAGTGCATATGACATGAAATTTCTTATTTTCTTAAATGAAAGAACTCTTTAAGTTGTAGATCGAGTAACTTATTTTTTGGTTTCTTGTTTTTATGGTTTGTTCCCGATATATTTCAATTTGTTTGATATGTAAATGAGTGTGAATATGTCGGCTAATTTATGACGTCACGTTGGTTGCAAGCTCGACTTACACCGGTTATAAATGTATTAAAAACTGTTGATATCAGTTCACGTTTTTCTCCAGTGTTTCATCACATTTACCAGTGAGTGAAGTTTGAAATTATCATCTTGGATAATAGCAGTGATATTCAGCCATTTTGAAGAGCTTGCAACCAACATGACGTCATAAATTAGCGGACATATATTCCCACTCATTTACATATCAAACAAATTCAAATATCTTGGGAACAAACCATAAAAACAAGAAACTGAAAAATAAGTTAAACTACAACTTAAAGAGTTCTTTTATTTAATCATTTAAGAAAATAAGAAATTTCATGTCATATGCACTTTGACTGTGCGTGGGGCGTTTTAAGGTTACAGAACACCTTTGAGTGTTAATTTTGCCTAAACTTTTTTTATTGGTTTCCATGAAAGCATAGTTCTACTATATGACCAAGTTTGAACGAAAAATGTTGAAACTTCGCAGAGTTATTTAATAATATTCATTTTGCTGCAATGAAGAAAAACATTGAAAATGTAATATTCAAATTCAATTTTCTCCTGAAACATTTTACGGCAATTACTGATTTTCAAACGGGTTATTCTCAGGCCTGCGGGTTTTAACGAATTTTTCTCTAATTTTCACAGCACATAGCTAAAGATGTCAGTTGCAAAATTGTGTTCGGCTTTGTTCTAATTTTGGATATTTTAATAATAAAGAGCAATTCACTCAAACGATTCAGAAATATATTGCAGTCGTCAAAGAAATCGCCATATCAGCGGAATGAAAAAATAAACAGAAATTTCCGATCAATATTTTTTAGAACAACTATTTTACTGTATAAAAATGATATTTTCATAAATATATCTTAAAACCAGCAGGAACACAACTCAACAGCGTAAAGGTACCGCGATTTAAGATTTTCCTGAATAATTCTTACATTATTTTATTGTTTGTCAATTTTACAACGTTACCATATTTTGCATGCACTGGCTAACATTTGGTGAAAATTTGATGAAAATCGGACTGATTTTGAGTGCGCAGTAGCGATTTTCCGCAAAACGCCAAAAAGGGTGTCCTGTAACCTTAAAAACAAAATTGCATAAAGCCTGGTTCACATATGCCTGCGGTATCCCTGCGACTGTATCATTATGCCTCTACTTGCCGCCGAAATACCGGCAAAGTTGAACTCAAGTAAACTTTCCCAGCCTACCGCCGATGTAACTGTGGCACTGGAGGCAATCAGCGAACAAATATTCACATAATTCACGTTTTAAGCTACCACCCGGCATCGTCGCCGGTACGTCGCAGGCACGTCGCAGGCATATATGCGAACCAGTAAAGTAAATAGTGATTATAAACGACTGCTGACAAGCATTTTTAACATGATTGTGGAATCGTATTTCAATATTGACGGGAATTTGGTTAAAAAATTTGGTGTTTAGCACTTTAGTCAACTTAAGCAAGCGACATTTACGTCAACACGCATGCGCGTCACCCGAAAATTGGTAACTAATTTTGGCGGCATTTTTTTATTAACTTTACAATCATCAATTATATAAAAAATAGTACACATACAGCTATGATTGAAGGATTGGACAACAGATCTAGAACTAGAATCCCATACTAAGTCCATCCACTCATCTAACACTAAAACACGACATATTACGGACTACAAACTGGACAACGTAAACACTGATTTTACAGGCCTTTATACTATATAAAACATGCAAGAATATATACATAACTACACTACTGTGAAATTATTTGTGAGGTTCAGTTTTGACCCCACCACCACCAGCACCACTAGTTAGAAACCACTAACCACTTACATGCAAACCAGGTCAGCGCGTTATAGCCAGGGACGCCGGAACGATGTGAAGGCAAGGGGGGGGGCAGATTTTCGTGAAAGGGCACTTTTGAATTGATATATACTAAGAGATGTTTGCAAAACATCGGGAATTGAACTTCGCCTAATCATGTTTTCTATTTATTGGATGATTGGGGTGTGAGGGGGTTCTCCGCCAGGCGATTGTGCTATTCTTGAAGCTCAATGACTGCATTTCTTGCGTTTTCTGAAGGAAATTCATAAAAAAAATTGCACTAACATTTCTGACAATACGCTATTTCGCCAAGGCAATCCTTTAAATTGAAAGGGCACCTTTGCCCCCTTACCCCTTCTGGTAAAGGGCAACGGGGGCAACTGCCCCTCCTGCCCCCCCCCCAGTTCCGGCGTCCCTGGCCGGTTATCGCGCATCATAGCGCTCGTATATAACAAAGCAAAAAACTTTAAAATTCTTATGTTTTGTCATATGTGTTGAAGATTACCACAAACTGATGCAAACACAGTTTTTAATCCCGTCCCCCTCGGCAATATGACGTTCGTGTTGACAAAAACATCGCTTGTTTTTAAAGCTCCCTTTTGTCTCTCACACAATAACACAGAATAAAAGTCTATACAGAAGGGCCACTTACGTCGAAAGCTTTGAAGTTTCTGTCCTCGCGCATGTCGCATTACGCGTGTTGGCCGCCATTTTCCTAGCCAGCAATGACATTTTCTGGCCAATAAACACGCTGTACTGGCTGGCTGCTCCGCCTTCTGACCAGTAAACTGCATATTTTTGCATAAAAAAAGAGGACACTTTGCATCGCTGAGTGGCTTACTGATCTTTATTCTGTGACGCTAACTTATAAAATATCAATCTATTAATACGAACATTTGTGGGACTCATTGTCCATGCAATGAATTCTTGGACAATGCCCATTAGTCCCACAAATGTTCGTATTGAAATTTTGAAAAGTCTGAAGAAGGACAAATTGATAAAATTTTGATGAAAATCGAATGAGAATTTAGCAAAAGTTTATCTTGCTTTGCCGGGCCAGAGTCATGGGCCAGAGTGAAATGAATGCGTAATTATCCCATTGTATAAATTATGCATGATACATAACTTAAGGTACGTTTACACATATTAACTATGGTTTACAAATGTGAGAAAACAAACTACAACCTTCGTGACATTTCAAGCGGTCTTAGTTTACCAAAAGCGCGTACTAACAACATGAAATATAGTTCATGTATGACGGAGTACACCTTTGGAATTCTATTCCAAAGGAAATTAGGGAAAGCAAGACTCTTTCATCCTTTAGAACTGTAAAATCGCTGCTCACAAAATTGACATAGAGTAAATTGATGTAACTGTAAATATTCTAATAACCTTCTTATCATATAAATAATTTAATATTCTACCTTTTTAAACTTAAGTATTTTAATATCTCCATGTAACATTTTTCTATTTTTGCACACGCCCCCCGTGGAAATCAGCTTCGGTTGACGGGGTCAGCGTGTATAAAGAAAGTTTCTATCTATCTAACAGTTCATTTTACTTAGAAGCAAGCACTCGCAGCGAGCTGCGAGGAGTTTCGTGCGAGGACTGGAAAACCGCCTTAACACCCCCATTAACTGTAAGAAAAATGTGACTGACAGATAATTTGCTTCATTCTCCGATAACATTTCCACTTCTTCCTATAATACTTTCGCATGATTAAAGACGAAGTGAATGATAAGGAGTAAGGACTGAAAATAATGAAAACGTGTCAGTTTCTAAGTGATAGCGTCACAGTAAAAAACGATGCAGAACTTGAAAGATGTTAATTGTACGTGACAGCAGGTAGTATATGCAAAAATACCGTCAAAGAATGTGAAGTATAAAACAAAACATCCAACAATCGATGCCATGACGTGGTTTCTTTGACATTGATCTTCAAACGATCAAGAAGCAACAACAGATTAAAAAGTTAAAAACTCAGACTTTAATATTAAAGTTAAGATATCAGGTATGTTAAAGAACTACTACGTCAGATAACTATTATTGTTAATACGTTTTCCTCGTGAAAGAAAGTTTTTCCACTCTTTTCTTACTTATACGCATATAGAATGACATAATTTACGCATTTTGAATGACATAATTTACATTTCAACTGGAAAAAGCCATAATTCACATAATTTTGAAGAAGGTTTGAAACCTGAAATTTTATCCCAACTTACCCGGAGGAGTCCATTACGACGTGGGCTATAAATTCGGTCGCGTTGTTGAGATTTCGGACATTTTTATTCATAAAGTTTTTTTATCTACCTTTAGATTCCGGCGTCAACATGGCTTTGAAGGTTATTTCCATTGTACTAAAGACGATTGAAATTGTAAGATGACGACCCTACGTTTAAAAACTATAATAATTGTGTGATGTGTACGGGAGGGGGGGGAGAGGGTTATGGTTCAAATTTCATTCTCATTCTGAACTTCATTAAATAGGCTCAACGACCTGCATGACATGGATATATCACTTGAGGCGAGAATCCACTTTTTTAAACCAAGACATATTTTCGTGTTAACCAGTTCAATATTCGAGTCTTCAAGTTTGATTTGTTGCAACGGCCCAATAAACCTCGGGAACACCCCAAGAACATGTATTCTGTTTTTCCGGAGTGAACAGTTATAGTAAATTCTCCAACCACTACATAGAAAGTTTCTGTAATATTAATATTCAGAATATTTGCAACGGTAGTATTTTCCATAGCTCAGATACCATTTTCTTTTCAACAAGTAACAATTTATAGACAATTCCCGACGGCCGGCCAAGCTTGCAAAAAATGAAGTTCGATGGCAATTCTTTTAAAAGCAAGTAACATCGCTAAACACATGGGAATATGCATACTTATAATGGTTTGGGGTGTTACCAGGCTTAATTCGCAGTTTAAGTGCTAAAATTGAAGCATTTCTGACCGCAAGTAAACCCGCTTTGTTATGATGTTGAAATATATTGAAATCTACAAAGTTCTTTTTCCATGTTGCCATGCAACAAATAGACCATTCTCTCACTGGAAATTGCATGTGCGATATATACGGCTGAAGCCCGTATGGCATTTTTTAGTGCAACCACAATTATAAGATATCAAATTTTACATGAAGACGGTATGGACGGATTTGTTGTTCTACATTTATTTACTCCAGCTTCTATATTCGGTGCCCAATATAACCGACAAACAAACTCTTCAGTGTCGTTTTGCGAACTTACTCTGCCAAGATTTTGAATAAAATATGGATTGCTCAAAAACTTTCCAACATTTTTGCTTTCCAAACCACTTTACAATATTTTTTACAAAATTTTTACAAATTTTTTTACAATTTTTTAATAAACGTTTCGCTTTACAATTTTTTAGTAAAACATGAGGTCGTATCACACTGACCCTGTTATAGCGTGAAATCCTAAAATATTATCAATAATGGGCTGATAGGCGTTCAGTAATTTCATGAACGGAATAGCGTTTTCGTTGTTTTGCGTATTACAGGTAAACTACGTAAAGCGTTCCTCTTTTGAGTTTCTAAATTGATTGCAATTTTCCTCATTACTTTTGCAATTTAAAAAACTCCCTTGCAAATCGCTTGAGGAAATTTGCAATGTTGCTAAAAGCCAATTAAATTTTCCTCAGTTCCTGTTAGAAGTTCTTAACTTCCTGTTACAAGTTCCTAACTTCCTGTTCTGTTCTGGGCGTTGCAATTGGCTAACAAAAATAATCGACCAATAACAACGCTCAGAACAGAACATGAAGTTAGGAAATTAAAACAGGAAGTTAGGAAAATTTAAAATGAAGTTTGGAAAAAAAATTCCCTCAAGGGATTTGCAAAGAGTTTTTCAAATTTGCAAAGCTAATGAGGAAAATTCCAAATGAGTTACGAAGTCAAAAGAGGAACGCTTCACGTAGTTTACCTGTAAAACTAAAAGCAACAAAATATCTGTATCCCTATACAGCGTACTAAACCCTGTTAAAACCCTTGGAAACCGCATCACAAGCATGCAAAATCATGTCATATAATCACAGAATAGACAAAATGTAGAAGTATCGATATCCTGGCTGGCATTTTGTTTTTCAAGTAGCTACTGGAAGCAAGTCGCCCTCACGTTTTGACGATGAAGGATTCATGTTGTCAATCAATGACTTGCATTATCAAATAAAATTATACCAAACCATGCAGTTTTAAAGCTTAAATTATCTAAAAAACTAACGTAAGTATAAACAAACTTTATATCATGTTGTCATAATGTCATTGACTTGAAGTATTAAATAAAATTATACCAAACCAGTTTTAAAGCTTAAATTATCTAAAAAACTATAACGTAAGTATAAACAAACTAAACTAGAAATAACTCGTAAAAATAAATAAAATACAAGAACAACAGCGCGAATCAATGCTCATAAAATCTCAAAAAGTAAATAAAACTATACCCAAACTAGTTTTAAAGCTTTAAACTAAACAACAAACTTAACTGAACTAACTATATAAAAGTAGAAATTACTCGTGTTAAAAACAAAAACAACAGTGCGAAGAAAGGCTGATAAAATGACTTTTTTGTTTAATTTTTTCAATATTTAAATAAAATATTACACATACTTGGTTTCCCTTGACTCTTCTTTTCTCCAATTTCATTTTCTTGTCCGTTTATGCTCGAATAACTCTGTTTACACTTGATTAAATCTCTTTCAACACAATATATAAAGTCCTTCCTTGTTGATTGTCAAAGAGGATATGATTCGGTTGCTCTCTGATTGGCTCATACATTTTCCAGCAACCAATTAGAGTAGCTTATGGGGAAAAACGTGCTTCTCGCATATCTAAATTAGATGTGTGAAAAACCCGCTTCGCCGTTCGTAGATGGGGTAGAAAAACCTCGATTTTTTCCGTTTAAACTAAAAATCAAGCTTGGTAACAAGCAGATTCGTGTTCACTAAAGTCTAAGCTATTCAGTCATGCTTGTTACCAGCTTCTAACATGAAATTGCCATCGGAATTTTTTTGAAGCGTTTTTCGCAAGCTTGGCCGGCCGTTTTTGGTTGCAAAATGTTGTAAAATGCGGAAAATATAGGTTATATAGCCGGCTTGCAAAGTTCGCAAATTTTGTATACTTTTGTATTGCGTTCGGAAATTGCTACCACATTTGGGCCGAAAATGGTAGCAATTTCCGCATATTCAACCTCGGAAGCCAGGGTCTTTACTTCCGAGTTTACATCACTTTTCCAGATTGTACTTGTGGTAGCAACTGGTACCGTGGGTTACTTTGTAAAAGAACACCATGATTTCATAAAAGAAGCATTGGGGGACAGCTTACTAGATCCTTTTGATTTCGGTGTGTACGAAAGACACGAGAATTTCTTGTACACCACCTCTGTTGGAGTGATTATAGCAATTCTTTCGCTTGTGGCATCATTCACTGGACTGCTGGAAAAACAGGGCGCAATATTCGCTGTAAGTTGCTGTAAACATTAATTTCAAAATGAATAAAATAGTTTCGACATGTAATCATAGAAAGAAATTTCTAGTAAACAATGGAAGGAATCACACGAAACACAGTAAGGGACCGGTCATTATTTATGGCGGGGGGTGGCACCGAAGAGAAAAAGGTTGGGTAAACAAAATTTTGAGTAAGTAAAAGGTTGGGTAAATGAAAAACAAAACAACTCAAGGGTTGGGTAATAAAAAATTATTGTCATTTCCAAAGCATGACCCACTGAAATATTGGAGACTGAAAAGCAATGTCAACAGTCATTTGTCAATACAATATATATGTAAATCAATCAATCAGAGTCACTATCTTGATCATTTTGACAAAACAAATTGTATTTCCAAAGAAAGTACATGTGCAGACAACATGAAACTTTAGACTGCAGAAAATTTCACACGCCGTTATCAAACTCATGTCACTGAAGTGCATGGTAAAGGACATGTGTGACAACTGAATGGTATCCTTTTGTTAAGTTTTTGGCCAGGGGTGGGTAGTTCTTTTTTAATTGATATTTGAGGTTGGGTAATCAAAATTTTGTCTTTTTAATGGTTGGGTCAGCAAATTTTTTGACACAGAAAACATTTCTCTTCGGTGCCACCCCCCGCGATAAATAATGACCGGTCCCTAACGCCTGAAAAATATTGATCAGAAATTTACATCATACCTAATATTATTAGAGCCGCTCCCATCGGTTAATTTTCGTAATCGATTAATCGTTGTCAACAATCGATTAATCGTATTGATAATTAATTTAAATATGACATGCTCATGGTGGTTTGACAGGTTTGTAAAATGTAATTAAACTTTACTAAATTTGCGAGACCCAGACTCTTATGGATAATTGGTTTATGTCCGCACGTAGCAATGTTGGACGCAAATGGTAATAAATTTTAAAACTTTAAAGATATTTTCGCTGCACTGGTAACCCGATCAGACTATGGTAAACTTTGCACGCACGAGCTAGTGACATTGATATTTGACCCACAATGTTTTGAATCAATTTGTCATTTAATGTTTCAATCACAATCTTGTCGCAATTTTTTTAATCCGGAAAGAAATTAACTCATTCGCGCATCACGATGCGTGGTGTTTTAGATGATTCGATTACTGTTAAGCATAATCGACTGTGGAAAAATAATCGATTAAAGGTGATGTAAAGTCCGTTCTGCGCATACGTTCTGCGCAGGCCTACATTCCAATGATCGGGACCCGACCATTGGCCGAATTTCTAGTCTGTATTAATTTACAAGCAATTCAGTATAATACTGATGTATATCTAATCATATTTTACAACTGTAGCACTGAGTTGTAATAACAGTTGTTAGTAATAGTTATTTACAACTGTAGCACTTATAAAAATTGCTAAGATAGCGAAATTTTCCCGAAATTTTATCGAATGTTTATTTGCATTGTAAGGTCGTTATGCATGTTATACTTCAATTTGAATTAATGTTAGTGTGTTATACTTTAGGTTTAGATTTCGTTTTATATCTTTTTAATAGTTTTAGACCACGGCCCTTTGAAAAACAGGCAACTGAAAGGCTACCGTGGATAAATATGTTTAAATAATAATAATAATAATAATAATAATAATAATAATAATAATAATAATAATAATAATAATAATAATAATGGAAACTTTATTGAAATTATATACGTATATATACAATTATAAATCTCACTAATTTAGGTAATTTATAATTGGCTACTTGAACCTACTTAATATTTATATATTAATAATGAGTATCCTTAAAATAATAATAATAATAATAATGATAATAATAATAATAATAATAATAATAATAATAATAATAATGTAAACAAAGCGTTTGTTTACATTACGGACTTTACATCACCTTTAATCGATTAATTGGAAGCAGCTCTAAATATTTTTTTAGATGGTTGTCGTACATGCAATTTGGACACTGCAGTTGCTGGTTTCATCAGCTCTGCTTGCTAAAGTCCTGGCTTCAAATGAGAAAAAAGTGGACTATTCTGGTGGCTTTGGCATGAAGAAATCCAACTGTGACATATTTCATGAGACAAATCAAGACCACACATGCAAGCATCTAATCTCCGGAGTGGTAAATTAAATAAATTATTTGCAAATGGAATTTTCGTTGTTCCGAGTTGGCGGTATTAATTTTTCATCTTAATATCTGGCAAAAATAGACCGTCCAGTTTACTAAAGCTCAGTATAGATACGCAAAATAGAAAATCGATGACGCTGAAGCCAGTTTTCCACTTCAACCGTATCGTACCGAAACGTGCTGGTGAGCATGCGTGATGCGTATATTGAAAAGAGCTAAATCCATGTACTTCCGGAAACACCGCGGAAAAACGTCTGCGCATGCACCAAATTATGAAAATATGGCGGGCGTTTTAATATCAATTTCTAAAACAAAAACATGCTTATTAATTGGTCAAAAATTAGTAAGATAAACGAGAAAATATAGCAAATGGGTAGACTAGACATTAATTGAAAGCGTCCTGGCATTTAAAGTATGGAAGGAAATATGAAAACTGCATTGTTGAATTTGCGCGATATAAATTAATAAATGTTATGTTATGTTATAATTCATGTAAAAAATTGTTGATTTTAACGGACACGACTTATTTAAATGACTAAATTATTCAAAACAAAAATTCAAACTAAAAAGTTAAGAAAACTCTCGAAAAGTTAAGCTTCTTAACTCACTCAAATTGTACTAATTGTACTAAGTTTAATTATTGTGAACACGAAATTTTTTTATATTTGGCGACACAGTTTTTTTCAAAGAAATGTATCTCAAACGAAAATTCGGAAATTGTCGTTGCTTAGTTGATAGACAAAATGTTTCAGACGATAAATTTGTCGACAATTACCTTTAGTTCATGTTCTTGTACAATACAATTTCTTGAACCTTCTGGCTGTATTTATTCCTAGTTTTTAGAATGACATGTTTATTTTTGCGCTCGAAATCTGGCTGTAAAGACGCACAATGAAGTCACTCCTTTTTACCGCCATTTTGAGTCTTCGGAAACGTTCGGAACAGCTTCTCATCAAGTTCGCAATACTATTACAGGTAAGGTTGACGCATGCGCAGACGTTTTTCCGCGGTGTTACTTCCGGATGTATTCGCGTATCAATATAAAAGTTCGTCGCAAGTCAACTTTTTGGCGTACTACGACAGTGTTAACCAATCAACATTCACTAAATTTTGAAATTTAAAGTGGAAGTCAAGTCCGTTCTGCGCATCGGTTCTGCTCATAACAATGTGAGGACCCTCTAATGTTAACACAATGTTAACATTGCCCAAATTTCGAATGTTTCGAGTTTTTCTGAACATAAACTTTATTTCATATTCATTTAAAAGCATAGCGAACCGAAATGGTGTTAGATATTCAGACAGTACATCACATTTTAAAAAATACAGCAGTTCAAAATGTAAACAAACCGTTTGTTTACATTACGGACTTGACCTCCACTTTAAAAATGTTTTTGATACGTTTCTGTACGGTACGCTTGAAGTGGAAAACTAGCTTAACTCAGATAGAATCTGTTTCCAGGAACACCGGAAGCAACGTGAAGCAGCGGGCAGCCATTTAAAAAGGGCACACACTACTGAGCCCTAAATTTTTGTGAGCAGCAATGTTTGTTAAAATTTCGCCGTACGGATACTCAATTACTTGTAGCCAATACAGTTGGACAAATTTCAATTGATTGGAACAATTTTATTCGTTTCATGACGTGCATAACTTAAATGCATTGTGTACAAAACAGTATGACAGCTTGTCAATTATTTAACTTTTTAGACGGTTTTAAGAAGAACATCACATTTAAAAATTTGAAATAAATTGCTTGAAAACAGTTTTCAATTTCAATTCATATGAATAACGTAGTGTAGATCTTGGGAAAAGGCAACCTGCCACCCCTGTACCCCCCCCCCCCCGTGAACTGTTTGGGCAACGGAATTCTGTTGCCCGGTACCCCTGTTTGTTTTTTTTAGCAAATTCATGCATCAGTGTCAAATAAAGATTAGATTAGGGTTAGATTAAGATTAGGGGTTCGGGTTGGGGTTAGGGCTTAACATGTGTCGCGAAGCTATTGTATTGATAAATTCAGACGTGTTTAACAATTTACTCGTATAGTAAGTTCAAAGGTGGAAAATACACTGAGCTCAATATAAATACTGGAAAATACACTGAGCTCAATATAATCATTGTAATCGTGCACAAATTAACATAAACTCGTACAAAACTCGTACTGTTT
Source organism: Paramuricea clavata (assembly GCA_902702795.2). Lineage (NCBI taxonomy): Eukaryota > Metazoa > Cnidaria > Anthozoa > Malacalcyonacea > Plexauridae > Paramuricea > Paramuricea clavata. Next base: position 31,931 of record CACRXK020004268.1, read on the forward strand.
AGTTTCCAAACCATCATATTTTGATATTTCGATTTTACTTCAAAATCATTATCAAACCAATCAGGTTTTTGTCTCTTCTAGGTGTTTGGTTTCATCGGGACAATCCTGTTTCTCGTGGACACCATTGTCTATACTATCAGTTCTCCACTGATCAGCAATTTGCAGTCGCGGGGTTTTTCCATAGTCAATCCAAAAGACAGGGACTGGAAACGCCCAATGTTTTACGCACACCATCCGTGATGCGGCCAGCGGCAGATCTTGTCTTTTGGATTGTCTATGGTGTTTCGTAGTACTTAGTTGTGACGGTTTTTACTAGTATATAAACTGTAGCGTAAAACTTAATGTTTTGCTCTACTATTAAGAAAATGCATTGAAACAATTAAGGTAGAGTGTTCATTGCTCCCCAACCCCCCACCCCCTCCCGAGGGGGCAAGGGCGCAAAGGTGCCCTTTTTGATTTGGGGAAATTTTTCTTATGTGTAAAAAAATCATTAAAAGATCATTACATGTTCATGATGTTCGCCAT
>CACRXK020004269.1:0-32452 GCA_902702795.2 Paramuricea clavata
TTATTTTATCTTTATCTATATTAGCTCTATACTTCGGTATATCGAGCACTCTACTCATATATATATATATATATATATATATATATATATATATATATATATATATATATATATATATATATATATATATATATATATATATATATTTCCGGTTTCTTGTGTCCGAGTTGGTGTGAACCCAAAATTTTGCATAAAAAGATATTTCTCGTATAATGATTTTTTCATTTTAAAAAAAAATTCTATGGAGCATTTCTTAACGGAAAATTTCAGTAACGTCAGAAATCAATATTAATAATATTCCCTTCTATTAAATTTCATGAAAAAATGATCTTGAGCTTGTGAAGTCGATTTTAAGAAATGTGCAGTTTTATAAAAATTGACGGAAGGAAAAGGGAGAAATTTCGGTTTAATTTTGGCACTTTTTGAGAGGTGTGATGTGTACAATTATCACATCTGACGTGTACAATAGTCAAAAACTAAAAAAAAAAACCTAAGAGGGTTCTTAAAATGGCCGGAAAAGACAAATTTTGAGCATTTTCCTAAGAACACTGTTGCCATGGTAACGAACTCATCACAAAATTAGCACCTTGCAATGTTCAGGAGGGCGTTGCCCTTATAATGCAAAAACTCTGCGGAACCACCATTAAATAGTTTTCGTTATTATTGAATATTTTTTCGCGCAGAAATCACTCGTGCTCACTCGTGTGTGTTTTTAGACAAGATCTACATGAAGGTACAGAGAAAGATGCAGGCAATCTCGTTCCCAGCGCTTCAGTGTGAGGACGAGACGAGACACGAGGAAGCCCTGGTCTGGGCCGGTCACGTGACGACAAAAAAATGGCAGTATTTGACAGCTACCTGTCAAGGAGTGGCGAGATATTCTTTAATGAAATCAAATCAAATATACAAGTTTTCGAAACAAATAAATAGCCAAAAGACTTCTCAATCGATGTTATTTATGTGTAGAGCGAAGTTTGGCACGAATCAGCTGAAATCTCTGAAGATCCCGTCTATGTTTTCTGAGATATACCGATACTTCTGGAGATTTTCAACTACAGGCAAAGCTGCATCCAAGCTGCATCTAGGCATCTCCATGCAAGTGGTGATTCACACGAAATTTCCTTTCTCTCGTCTTTCAACAATATGGCTATTGCTAAATAATTAATATTTAGTTTAAATATGCTCTTGTAGATCTGACTTAGTTCAATATAAATAAACACAAATATAAAACCTCGCGTAACCTGTTTACGCTGTACCCTAGGAATATACGGATTCGCTTGTTTCGCCGGACACCAACACTTGCCGTTCAGGAGCAATGCTTGCCTACAAATGTCATCCCCTTCACAATCTTTGTTTTATTTTATCGTATAGTCGCAATTTTCAAGTATTCGGGGTATTCTGAAACTGTAAAATTGGGTGGCGTGCGAATATTGTAGAGACTACATCGGCCTAGGCGTAGAGCTATTAAGTAAACAGGGCCTAAATTAATTTAATAGTTTTATTTAATTGTTTGTGTTGCTTTTATTTGTCAGTACAGAATATTGTAAATTAAAATATTACTACAATGCAATACTCGTTGTATTTCATCAGACATCTGCACTAATAAATACTGTACAAGGAAAACTACCGCTTAAATAATAGTAGACGTTTCTTGTTTTGTCAGGAAACATCACAGCTCACTTCGACACGGCTTTTGAATTTTGTAACCGGCCCAGACGAAAGTAAATCATGCAGTCGGGAAAACGTCTTACTTTGAAAGATTATTTTGCCAAACATACTCGTACACACAAGAATCATAAAATACAAATGTTGAAATGTTATTGTCAACTGTCAAGTTCAGTTATTTTTAGACAATATGGTGTTAGCCAATCAGAATGCAAAATTGACCGGCCCTGACCAGGGCTTCCTCGTGTCTCGCCTCGTCCTCACACTGAAGCCCTGGGAACGAGGTTGAGATGCAGGTACTGGGACAGGTAGAAGATGACAAGTGATGTAAAAGCTATAAAGATCTGTAAGACCTGTATACACATTAACACACTCTGACACCGCTTTTTATATAGTTTGATATTTCGTTTGTTTGACATTTAGTAATTTAATGCCGTATATTTTTTGGTCTTTTTGAAATGGATTAGACTTTTTATTGTATTTACCACACTTAACTGCTAAATCTTCCATAACAGTAAACAACAAAATTTTTAGCGTTTCGACATTAAATTAAACACTATAGAATATGGGCCGTCAACACTTAACATGAAAGCCTTTCTAGACTCTCTTTTAGGAAACTTCTCAAAGAAATTTAGTCCCTTATCAGAAAGTTTTAACAAGTTTACCCTACCTGTGACGTCATCAAACAGTCAGTTAATTAGGTCGATTATAATACCAAGATGGCGGAATGCAAACTGTTTTGGGGAAAAATATTTCGAAAACCAAGCAAGGTACGCAAAATTTGTAACAGGTCTTCATATATAACTTCAAAATTTCTATAACTTCTAGAGTTCTTTCAAATAAGAGAAAGTTAATTTTTATTGCCATGTACCTTAATAGTTAATTTCGGGCTCCGTGCAGGCTATTAGAATACTAAACCATAAAAATTGAGATTAAATTTGCATACGCTTGATTGCCGATTGCAGGCTGGGTTGAATTACAAAAACGAAAATTAAAACTGCTTGATCAGTGCTAACAACATCTTTCAAGTGCAACTGGCATCACGACCATAAAATAGAATATTCAATTCGATCTCATAATTCGGTATCTGTTTCAGAGGATATACTATTTGAAAGGGATTGGGATGCTTGCCGGCGAAACAGTTAGAAATAAAACTACAAACAAAATGCCCTATGTGTCTTCGTTGGCAATGACTTCATAAGTAATCTATGCAATCGGTTGTGACGTCACGAAATATTATTATGTTCGCAGTTTAGTAGACCCCTATTTTTCGCTTCAAATTTCCGGGTGGGGACTGCTGAGCAGGCTAATGTTTCCAGGACTCTTCGATAAACTGTATATTAGTTTAAAGCAAAGACCTATTTTAGAACTATTAAAGACATTATAACATGCGCGTGGAACGGTACGTGCACGAGCCAACACACAAGGTTCGTTGCCTGATGTTGATTGGCTCCTTATAATTAAGTCTGATTTTTATCCCAGAGCCAACGGTGCGAAGCGCCGTTCCGGGCGTAAACCTGTGGCGTGGGTACTAATTCCGGCCGGATATTTACCACCAGTTGTTTGAGAAAATAGCGAGGTGAAAAGTTGTTCTCCATCATGCGATGGACTATTTTAAGTGCAATCATGCGTAACGAAGATTATTAAAGTAAGGAGAGTGAATATATTATCACAGTTTGGCGTTTGAGAAGCGTAGTAGCACATGGACGACAGCTTCAATTTCACGTAACGAAATCCCACAGCCAGCCAAATGGTCGTTTTACCTCCTGAACAAACTACCACACTTTGAAGAACCAACCCAGCCAGCTCCTCAAGTGCCGCAACAAGATATTTCCACATTCCAATGGCAATGCCGCCGAAGCTGGCAACCAGGCGAACAGATATGGACAAGCAACGGCGACAATCAAGGCGAACAGATATGGACAAGCAACAAGAACAGATATGGACAAACACCAAAAGTTTAGCAGTCCGTACATCGTCCTTTTTTGTCACGTTTTAATTAACAAATTTCACAAATTAAAACAATCTTGACATAGTCTGTTTCCCCAACATATACAATAAATTTTAATCTCAATCAAGGTAAGCAAGGTTAGCTGACTAACTGTTGAAGATCGTAGGTTCAATTCCTGTATGCAATTACAAAACCACTTTAAAATGTAATTTCGCAAACCAAAGTTGTTATTCCAGGAATTGGGAGTTGTCACTCCCTAAGCCAGATCTAATGGACAATATTTTTAATCCCCGAAAAGGTGTTAAATTTTAACCCCCGAAATGGCGTTAAATTTTAAAACCGAATTATGATGTTCTTTTAACCCCAAAAAAGGATTATTTTAGACTTTTTTTAACCACTGATTTGGGGGTTAAAATAACACCTTGAAAATAACAATGAAAAAACGATTCCTTGAAAAGCAGCATTAGCTGAAGGGCTATCTTTTCTAAATGACTTTTTATAAATTGATATTAAAACTAGAAATACATGCATGCAACAACCCCTCGACTATATTTTCCAAACTAATGTTTTCAACATGAAGAATTCATAATTACACCAACACTGAACGCAGGCTTGCGTTGCACGTCATGTTAGTCATGGCAACACGAATCACGTTCTTTTTAAATTTTTGTCCAAAGCTGCAAAAAATAGATGAAATTTGAACACTTTTAAACACAGAACTATCAAATTCTAAAATATATAAAGTAGGTGTATTATTTTGGTTGCTATGGGCTTTATTTTAATTAACGTAAAATTCAAAACGAAACTCTACGTAAAACATTTTTAAATGTGAATTGAAACCAGCTCCTTTTTGCCGATATTAATATAAACTCTTCAACTGAAGCTTCCATTTTTATTACTCGCACCTTCAAAGGATATGAATTTAATTCGTACAGGACGCTGATGAAAATAATTTGCTTTCTTTTTTATAATGAACTTCTACAAATGTTAATTTAACTAAGTACGTTCGGAAACAATGTACAGGAATGACTTGAACATGAAGAACAAAGTCCGCATTAATATACAAAGTCATACCCTAAACAATTGAAACAAACTTGCCCTGTGCACTTTATAGGATTTCTCATACTAAGTCAATTCGTAGAAATGTTTACGTTTACTGTAAAAATGGTAAAATGTTTTACAATTTGTGATGTGAAACGATTTTCCAAGCTTTCCGACATTCGTTTTTTTATATTTGTTACCTCTTTACTCCTAGCAAACAGCCATATTTTGATATCAGTGAGATGACTACCCACCGAACTACTCACGGTCAATGCTCACGATAACCCACGCCCGCGGTCATTGATGAACTTTAGACTTCGCTAATGCTTTCGTTTCCCCAGGTGTAAATAGCCGGGGGGAATTAGTACCCTCGCACGGTGCTTCCCGCCGTCGGCTCGGGGATTAGCCAAGCATAGAATCAGTGCATGGCGTGAGAACTCCACCTGTTTTGGCATCACGCGCCTCTTTGAAATCGAGTGCGACACACTTTAACAGTCGCTGACTTTGTAACGAGCTTTCGCATGAGTAAATTAATTTCCAAAATCAATAAAATGTTTTCTTTCAGACTGAGGAATGTAAAAGATACAACTTTATTGTCCACCCTCTGGCATACAGATCATCCATTCACACCATAGGAACACTTTGGAAAAGGAAAACCATGGGGTGAAAAATGTCATGGCTTGGAAATATTCAACGATTTCACGTGAGTATTTAAAATTATTATCATCACCAGTTGCACTCAGGAAATATCATATATTCATATTATATTTTTATTTATTACGTCCAACATGTCTGTCAAATGTGTTTAAATATATTTTTTGCCAAATACTTTGAATTACGTCCCACACGAGAACCGCAATGTTATATATAACATAATTTTATACACATACCATAGTTGGCTAAAGTGTATGTAAGTATAAAATATAGCAATGTAATATCTAATATAAGCATCCTACAGCGAATGACACCCCGCGACCATCATACACCATCTGTACCATCTTCACCATCTGACAGCTCTTCCCTGTATAACCACCATACACCATCATACACCATCTGACAACCATCTGACACACTTCGACCATCATACACCATCATACACCATCTGACAACCATCTGACACACTTCGACCATCATACACCATCTGTACCATCTTCACCATCTGACAGCTCTTCCCTGTATAACCACCATACACCATCATACACCATCTGACACACTTCGACCATCATACACCATCATACACCACCTGACAACCATCTGACGCACTTCGACCGTCATACACCATCTGTACCATCTTCACCATCTGACAACCCTTCCCTGTATAACCACCCTACACCATCATACACCATCTGACAACCATCTGACACACTTCGACCATCATACACCATCTGTACCATTTGACAACCATCTGACACACTTCGACCATCATACACCATCTGTACCATCTTCACCATCTGACAACCCTTCCCTGTATAACCACCCTACACCATCATACACCATCTGACAACCATCTGACACACTTCGACCATCATACACCATCTGTACCTTCTTCACCATCTGCCAACCTTCCCTGTATAACCACCCTACACCATCATGCACCATCTGACAACCGTCTGACACACTTCGACCGTCATACACCATCTGTACCATCTTCACCATCTGACAACCCTTCCCTGTATAACCACCCTACACCATCATACACCATCTGAAAACCATCTGACACACTTCGACCATCATACACCATCATACACCATGTAATATCTAATATAAGCATCCTACTGCGAATAACACCCCGCGACCATCATACACCATCTGTACCATCTTCACCATCTAACAACTCTTCCCTCTATAACCACCATACACCATCATACACCATCTGACACACTTCGAGCATCATACACCATCTGTACCATCTTCACCATCTGACAACCCTTCCCTGTATAACCACCCTACACCATCATACACCATCTGACAACCATCTGACAGACTTCGACCATCATACACCATCTGTACCATCTTCACCATCTGACAACCATCTGACACACTTCAACCATCATACACCACCGTACACCATCTTCACCATCAGACATCAGATGCCTGTATTGGACATTACTCAAAACTCAATAAACATCTAGATGATGCCTTGTTTCTGTGTTTCAGTTAATGCATCGCCGTGATATGTTTGTTATATTGCCAAGAGGGAATTTCGTGTGCGTGGCTGTCTAGTAATCAAGCATGTCAAGACAAGATGGGAGTCTTTATAAGCCTATTTATATCGAGGCGAATTACCCGGCAAGTCGAGTTTATACTTGTCAACGACAAGATCCCGGCTATATTATAGAAACTTATACAGTATGGTAAACGGGGGGGGGGACTCAGGACAGTTTACATGTAGTAAAGAGTATAAACTCGCCAGTGAAGAGTTCCCGGCAGAAAGAGGCGAGATATTGCCTTTGGCGAGATGAATCTTTACCATATTAAACAAAAGATGTTCGGGTATTTGCTAACTCGGCCGCCCGAGATCGAATGTATGTGTATAAATGTATGTGCTTTGCATTTGAAATATATATATAATATATTGTTTAAAAATACATACGAATCATTAGATAAGTTCTATTTATTTTACTATAAAGACTCGCTAATTTTAATTTTTTTGTTTTGAAATTGACACATTCTGTCGCAATTTCCATCGCTCAAATGTTCGGTTGAACACGCCCAAAGCATCATCAGTCAAAAATAAATACGTGTCCTATTGGCTAACGTTTGATTGACATGTGACAGTTAAAACAGTAAAAGCCATAGAAGTGTTCCAGAGGTTCTTCCCGTTCGCCGCCTCCCAGCTTGAATCTTCGTGTATCCCTCATTATCCCCCCTACGAACGTGGAAGAACCTCTGGCACCCAGGATAGAAGTGCAACGTCGTTGCCCACTCTTGATTCAAGGTCCATTGTGTCTGTGGGGTCAAGCACTCCTCGGAGCTCTCTATTTTCCGTAGAGGTAAGACCTGGGATGTCGACTCTGGTTAGCCTCACATCTATGAGTTCAATGTCTTCGAATGTGTTGTCCTCATCATTGGGGTTGTTTAAGGCAGCACCTCGATCTACAACTGTGATTACACTTCATCATCGTCTTCGTTTGTGTGAGCTTGGGTGCTAGTTGATGGTTCCTCCTTAATCTTCCTGACTAGTTCCTTGTACTCTCTCAGTGCAGTGGAATTCTTAGAGTACGTTGGAATGCTGGTCTTCCCACGTTTCATTATCTGGGTACCACTTTTGTTAATACCCTGCTCAATTCTAAACATTAAGACCTCTGTTCCATCGTTGAGTGTTCTAACAGACACGCCGGGTCAGCTGTTCTCACAAATCGTTCATCTAATATAAACTTTTTCAAAAAATTTCGGATGGACATGAAACTTGCTACATCAATATAACTTTCCATTCCGAACAATCGTATGTTTTTAATTTATGAGATTTAACGGGTATTGGCGGGAAAATGACGTCACGAAACCTCCATTAAAAATTTACTTACAATATCTTAATAGTTTTGTCGCAGAATTTGGAAGAACATGTCATGAACAGTTCAAAACTGAAAACGGATTTTAAATATCTAAACCTAATCCAAAGTTATTTCACCATAAAAACCGTGAAAAATCTAAAAATAGTAACAAAATGGTGGAAAATTCGATTCTAAACTCCCTGTATCTCGTGATTAGATTAATATATTTAAAATTTGTTTTCAGTTTTGAATTCTTCATGACATGATCTTCCACATTCTGCTTAAAAACTATTAAGATATTGAAAATAAATTTTAACTGGAGGTTTCGTGACGTCATTTTCCCGCCAAAAACCTTTACATCTCAAAAATATAAAACATACGATTGTTCGGAATGGAAAGTTATATTGACGTAGTAAGTTTCATGTCCATCCGAAATATATTGAAAAAGTTTATTTTAGATGAACGATTTGTGAGAACAGCTGACCCGGCGGGGATGATCGCTTGATGAGTTCCCTGACATTTTTGTTCCTGGGGTTGAGTACTATTTTCTCCTTTAATTGAACAACCCTTGTGACAGCTTGTACACGTTCCACCTGGTTTTCGAAGTCCCTTTTCTTCTCTGCTGTGAGACGGTCTTCTGAGAACTTTTTTAGTTTACTCAGGCGGTCCTCTATATTATCCCAATTAGCGTAAAATGAATCATTAAATGCATCTAGCACATCTGGTAGTAAATCGTTGGGATCCTCCACAAAGTCGACACTTGGAACAGTGGTGCTCCCTGATGGTCCTGTGATGTTTACGGTTCCTTCTTCACCCTCAGTGAAAGTTGTTTGGGCTGTTCTGAGTTCGTCTATTCGCTTCTTCACGTAATTAAGTTCACTGTTAAAGGACATTGGCAACGAAAATTTTTATTGCCTATTATGAAAGGGTTGGGGCATCTAGCAATGGGTATGACATTAATTTTTTCCCAAACTCTTTTGTTTACGAGTTATTTGCAGCTAAACTTACCGAAAATGTATACTTCGTCCGCCATCTTGGATGAAATTCGCAAAAAATTATCTTTGGGTCACATGACCCGTTGTGACGTCATTGGCTGGGTAGAATCAAAACAGCGATATATTTTTAAATGGTGATTGACTGCTTTGCTGATTTTAAAAGGAAATTGCAGCTTTTTTAGTATTGTGATGGAAAATATCCACGAGAACCAAGTCGGAGAAGTGTTGCCTTACCAATTTGAGCCAGAAAAGGGCGCAGAAGCAAGTAATTATAGCGATGAAAGCGATTCCGAAGGGGGTAGTGTTTTGTCTTCGTCTGAGGACGAAGTCGATATCGAATTTGAAAGAGCAAACGCTTGGCGCCTTGAAACTTTAAGCTGGTGTAAATGTGGTCATTGTACATTGTCAACGAAGGCTATAGAGTGTTTCTGTTGCCACGAAAAAGCGGTAGAGTACGACGAGTACGGAGTGCTTCTTGACGAAACAGAAGCTCAAGGCGAAAAATGTTTAACTCTACACCCGGACTTTCGAGATAACATGCTGTCGGAAGGCGTGCTAAAGATAGATGTTTGTCGCTATCTGGAAGAAAATTGGCCTCTTGACGATGGGGATTTGGAGAAAATTCACAAGCTGTATCGCTTAGTGGCCTATCAACGATGTTCACGCTGGATTTTTCAGATATTGGGGAAAAAGAAGCGCAGACCATTTCCTGCGTGTGTTTATTCAAGCATACGAGAACGCTTTGCGTCGCCTGATGGCCTATACACACATTTCAAATATGCCAAAACATCAAAACGGTAATCTTTTAATAAATGGCTACTTAAGTAATGCAACTACAGTATAAATACAATAGATATTCAACCTATAAAGCGAGCCTAAAAGGCGAATGTTTATAGTACATAAATATTTTAACTCAACTGCTACCAGCTTATATACATATTTATATAAATGAAAATCATATGTGTATATTCATATATAAAGAGCATGTAAAGTCCGTATGTAAACAAATGCTTTGTTTATATTTTCAACTGCTATATTTGTAAAATATGTGAAATAATTCACCTTGCTTTTAAATGAATATAAACTACAGGAGATGATTGTTTGAAGCCTGTTTAGCCTAAACAGTGGATAAGTGCGCCCTACTTTATTATTTTACTCTTTACTGAGACGATTTTAGTTGTCAAGGGGAGAGTGCTGGTGTGTGATGGGTTAATAAATCTATAAAGTTGCTTTCAATTTTGAGCATATCCACCTTATAAGCTAAACATGCTTCGAAGAACCTGTCCCAGTTTCAATTAAAAAATGGTTGAAACACACAAAATTTGGGCACTGTTTACATCTGCGTGACTTGACTTGTTATGTGCAGACCTGATGTGCAGAACAGATTTTACATGGTCTTTAAATAAGAAAGTGCTCAAATTTTTCTCATTCACGATTTATACATTTTGCCACTTTGCATTTACATTTGTTGTTACAGGGCACTTCCATGGCCCTGCAATCACACTTTCTCGTAGCACATTTTCCCTTACAAGCACAAGGCTTACTATCAGATGTCCTTTCTCTACTTACAGGTAAAGCTGGTGTACTGAATCGTGATTTTCTGCTGGCCACAACATCCTCCTTTGAGGGTCGCTCCTTTCCTGCCAAGTACTTTTCAACAAGAGATTGTGGTTTACCAGGTAGCACATCATTTGCATCAACTGCTGCTTTCTTCAGTGATGGGTACAGGCATCTTATCTCAATAACTTTGTTTAGTATCAACTGTATATATCCTGTTGAAAAATATTTTAAAACTTTTTAAATTTATATTAATGGGTAATGGTATCATGTTTCGCTCGCTACTCTGGTTTAAATAAATGATTACAAAGCCCAGTCGAATTGTAATCAAGACCCAACGTTTCGACTCTCCAGTCTAGTGTCTTCATCAGGGGTGATGAAGACACTAGACTGGAGTGTCGAAACGTTGGGTCTTGATTACAATTCGACTGGGCTTTGTAATCATTTATTTAAACCAGAGTAGCGAGCGAAACATGATTGATATACCTGGTTGCAGTGAACGAACAAACTTTATATGGGTAATGGTATGTTGGGGGAACTTACAAATATATAATAAATATTTAGCAATAATTTACTTGCTTCTAGTGTAAAATCTAGGGGAAAATTAAATTCTTACTATAGGTTGGCTTTTCCTTTAATGGCTTGGCAACTGCCTTCTCCCCCTTGAATGCCTTTGGATAGGATACTGTCCATTTTAACTTCCCATCAGCAGTTGCCGCTTGCTTCCTGTTGCTATTTTCGTTGTAGTGCAAGTTTGAGCAGTACAATCTGAATACAACAATATAAGAAAATAATGAGCAAATGATATTGGTGGCCTGTGAACAAACTGAATTGTGTCACACCAGTGTCAAACAAAGAGTATTTGACCTACATGTCCTGCATTGCAAATACCTAAAACTGAGGGCCAAAGTTTAAAAAAACTAACCTTGCACTCAGTGAATGATAAGAGTGATAAGTATTTTTTGAAGCAAACAAGTTATCCAAAGCATGTTTGGCCTCCAAGCCAGATGTCTGGTGATGTTGTGATAACTTACGGATTGCAGCAATAAGTCTGGGTCTTGTTAGCATCTCTTCTAACTTTTTGTAAGCAGCTGATCCTGTAATGTAGATAATAAAGTTATGATAATAGGTCACATGCTTTAGTAATCAGGGGGGGGAAGGTGTTTTAACATCTCCATTATTAACCTAGATTTGATGAATTGCTAAGTAAACATGGCCTGATTTGCCCTATTCATTGAATTTTACTCAACCTTTTCTAAGCCATTCTCTTTCAAGTGTGCCATGAAGACATTCAACGAAGATGCTGTGGTCAGCATGTTCGTGAATGTCGACGATGTGATTAAGAATGCTGCGCCATTTTTCTTCCTTTTCATCTTCGGTTTCACTCGAGTCAGCAATCCAGTATATATGACTAGAAAATACATGCATGCAGAAACCCTCGCCTTGCTGACAAAACCATTGTATTTTTCGAACATGAAGTATCCAGAGCAGTTGTCATGGTAACACGATAATTTTTTAAGAATATTCTTACAAATCTCGTAAAAATATCACTTTTAATTACAAAATTATCAATTTCACAACATATGTCTTATGTATACGTAATATAGGCTTCAATTTAAGATAAAATTCAACCACAAACGCGTCGCAAAACGTTTTAAAGTGTTCTTTATAAAACTAAACAGCCTTTTATAATTAAATGACTTTATCGATTAAACTTTGAGTTTGCAATAAAATGATTTAAAATTTTTGCTTGCAAATAACTTTGCTTTCTTTTTTATTTAAAAAATTCAATATAATAAAAAAGGGAATCAATATTAAAGATACACTGAAATTATATGCTGTCTTGTTTAGTTGTTTCATATACGCAAAGGCCGTCAGGTTTTAAATACATTATAAAATCAATATTTAAAATAAACTTACCTTCGTTAATGTCGGCTCCCTTCTTTTAGCCGATTCGATCGCCCTTTCTTTATGAGAAAACTTTTGAAATTTACAAAAGCTTGCAAAAATGCGAGTAAAAAATTCATCAATCATCAAATCAAGAAATGTTTGTTATTTCGCTGTCGTCATGCAGTCGTTATAATGCAAATTTTAAATTGGACCAATTATTCATGTCAGTCCGCCATATATTTGAGATCAGTGAGGATGACTACCCACGGTTGGTCACCCACGCCCGCGATATTTGATGAACTTTAGACTCCGCTAATGCTTTCGTATCCCCGGGTGTAAATAGCCGGGGGGAATTAGTACCCTCGCAGCGCCGTCGGCTCGGGGATTAATGATTGACTGTCAAGTATAAAGTTAAAAAATAAGTGAATAATGTAGGTCTCTGAATTAGCAAAATATCAGGTCGGTAGAAACATGCTGAGTTGAAATGCAAACAGGTCTGCAGCAGGTAATATTTTCCATCCTAACATGACAATAGGTCGGCAATCAGGTCAGCATTTGCCGATTGCCGACCTGAATTCAGAGGCATTTTTTATTTTTCTTACTCCAATCCATGGCTTAATTTTCTGAAATTTCTTCTTCTTTGCAACCTTTATCAATTTCTTCTTTTCACCTTCAAAACGGTAAAGAGAATAATCGTAGAAAAAATTACTTATAATTGTAAGTAGCTATATAATTGAAAAATGTTATTGAATATAATCTAATTTAATTATGGCATATTTGTATGGTGGTGTTGTGTATTATGTGTATTATTGGTTTTGCAATTCGCCAAGATTGGCTGAATTACTTGCACAAACCAATCATATACAGACATTCCATACTTATGTTATACCTTTTGCTACATGCCAGACATCATACGAGTGTTCCACCTCTCGTTTTTCATTTGCCATATACGCGGATACTTGAATATGCCGATCTGTGACCAACTTATTCACCTCAACTCTGTTGTCCTCCAAGTATTTCAGCTGTCGTTTCAGTGATTCAAGTTCCATTGCATTGGAGTTTTTCACTTCTGTAGACTGATAAATATATAAATTCAGTACTAATTATGGTTAAACCACCGCTATGAGAGTAATGCATCAGTCATTTGAAACCCCCTCCCCCTCCAACACACACACCTCAGGGACACCGGGGGAATTCACTCTCTTTGCGTGTGAACCTTGATTGGTCACTGGGAAGGGGGGTTCAAATTACTGATGCATAAAGCTCACAGGTTTTAAACTTTAGATTTCCACATTTTCATGTCCACCGATTAATCAGTAATCTGGTGGAACTTTTAGAACTGAAATGAACTTATGTGCCTTCATCGATAGCGTACAATAAAAGGTTGGACATTAGAAACAAAATTTTAAAATTTGATCATGAATTTTCCAATAGAATTTCTATGTTTGAAAATGCTCTATTTTAATACAATTACTGTAGGTTTTATACCTTGATTACTTGGGTATCCAGCACAACATTTCTTCCCATGTTCAGCGTACTTCCTGATCCAAATACGCCACTGTGACCAGGACTGTCAACACGCATATCCGATGCAATCACAATTTCGTGACCTTGTATTTCTCGTAACCTTGCAGATTGTTCCTCTTGCCAAACTTCGTAAACTGCAGGAATTACATAATTCTTTAATATATTTGACAACTCCCGTTGCTGCAGGTTGGGAATATTTAACGCATTGAAGAGTCGAAGAACTTTCGACGATTCCATTCCTGTTGCGAGAATGCCAGATGCCAACAGGAGATGGAATGCAGGCATTTTGAACAGGGACGGAGCAGTTGACCACTCAAAAGAATGCTCAGCTTTAGTCGTGCATGATGAGCATGATGAGCCAATTTGATTCTCCATTGTCACAATACATTTTGCACCACACTGGGCACATTTACCAAAAATATCCAGAATCGCTTCTTCGAAAACGATAAATTTCACCTGCTCTTGGGGCGGTTTCCCATGCATCAGAATTGTCCGTTTTTCCGAATCAATGTCCTCTTCGCTGCTTTCGTCGCTTTCAGTGGATGACGTCTTGATTGGAACATTCAAGTCACTGTGTAATGTGACTGTTTCGGCCGTGCTTGAACTGCTACTCTTTACGCTCTCCATGTCAACCTCTGTTACTGTAGTTTGGGTCGAATCTGCTCTGATTGTCGTCACATTGTCTGGCATAGTAAGAGTAACACTGTCTACCGGTTGCGCACCAGAAGCGGGTGAAGGCGAAGTGGTTGAATATTCCATTTCCATTGCGCACGTCAAATCTGATGTCGTTAGCATCTGTGTCTCGACAGATCTTGTTGCTGCTGGCGTTTGAAAAAACGTGGAAGTTGATGTCATCAGTGTCTGCGTTCTGACTGTTCTTTTCGCTGGTTTCTTCGTTGACGTCTGTGTTGATTTTACTCTCGTGTTAGAAAACCGCAGTATTTCAGTTTCGACTGTCTCGCTTGGGCCAGTTGGCTGGTTTGGCAATTCCTCTAATGACTCCAAGTTTGACACACTTTGACTTTCGACTTCATTTTCGCTTGAAGATTCTCCTTTTTTTGCTGATTCCCTGGCATGTAAAAATCATCGAGTGCCTATAAATATTAGAAAATATTTGTATAATAAATGTTCTCATGTATGTTTCTTGAAAACTACTATACAGCCCATAAATCATAATAGGGCCTGTAAAGGCCTAAGGCAAAGAAATAAATAACCGCCCCCCACAACCCCCCATGACTCTGAGAGACCTATGGCTCTGCAGTGACTTTTGCCAAATATTGCCCAATTGGTAAGGCATATACTGCAGCTATACTTGATTACTATAATTATGATTTTGTAGAAACATAAATGACATGAATTACGCTCTGAAACGAGAATTATTATTACCTTTTTCCATCGTCTTTTCTCCGCATGCGTCCTTGTTTTACTTGCACTAGTAATAATAATAATAATAATAACGAATTTATTAAGGCATATCTACATAGTAGCTCTACATCCTTAATACCTAAACTAAGATAAATATATATGTATATATGATATTTGGAAAAATAGTAAAAGTAGATTAATGTATATGAAATAGTTAAGCTAAAAATTGAATCAAATAGCTAAAATGTTATAAATGTTCGATTCGTTCTCGAGCCTTATTCAGAAGGAGAGTTTTGAGTGTGTTCAAAAAGGGTCTGTAATCGTGAACATTTCTCAAATGTGTAGGTAGTTCATTAAAAATCTTCGCACAACAATCCTGAAATGTTCCTGTTTCCAATGGTACCATTAACGATGGGGCATTACTTGATCGATTGTTAGTACGCAGTTCTAATCTCAGGTATTGAGGCCAGGAATGATCCCATATGGACTTGTGCGCGAAACGCATAAGTTCAAATTCGGTTCTTTCATGTATTGGCAGCCATCCCAATGACAACACATCTCCTATGCGACAGTATTTGTTGGTTACAAAGCTTGCGGCTGCGTTTTGGACGCGCTGTAGTTTCTTTAGTTGGGTCGCGGGGAGTGGGTGATAGACGACTATATTATAAAATATTTTTGAAAGTATCAAAGATTCTGCCAACTGTTTTTTGATATGGAATGGTGTAAGATTTCTTAATTTCTTTAAGGTGGAGAGAACTGCGTAACAAGATGAAGTTACGTGTTTTATGTGACATCCCCATTTGAGGTTATCACTAAACCATGTGCCTAAAAGTTTGAATTCTTCAACTTTCTCTAATGTTTGTGCCTTGACTCTGATATCAGGAACAACGGTGTCAAGTCCGTGTACTCTGGACATTTTCGAGGTTGTTATTAACATTTGTTTGGTTTTTGTCTCATTAAGGGCGAGATTTGATTCTACTGCCCAGTTTTCAAGCACAGTCATTGCATCCTGAAGTTTCTTAGCGCATTCATGTATCTTTGAAGGGACGCTATGTCGATACAAGGTCGTATCATCGGCATACTGATAGCATGAGCATTCCAAATCTGGTTCCAAATCGTTTACATACAAATTAAACAGCACAGGCCCCAAAATAGATCCCTGCGGCACTCCAAACTGTACATCAACTACCTGCGATTGTTTCTCATCAATTTGAACATACTGTTTTCTCCCAGCTAAGTAATTCAATACCCAATAGATTGCATCATGAGAGAAACCAACGTTGTGAAGTTTCTTAAACACGGTGGCATACTCGACAGTGTCAAATGCTTTAGAGAAGTCAGCGAAGGCGATGAGCGTAACTTCTCCTTTTTTCATCGCACGAATGATGTCGTCTCTGATTCGCAGTAACACTGAGTTGGTGGAGTGCCCTTTGCGGTATCCTGACATACCACTGTGGAGTATGTTATGGTCTTCTATGTATAAAAGCAACTGTTTGAGAACAAGGTGTTCGTAGATTTTTGATAAGGCTGGCAAAATTGCAATAGGCCTGAAATCATCCAATTCGACAGGGTGGTCAGTTTTAGGTATTGGGGAGACTCGTGCAAGCTTCCAAATTTTTGGAAACGAGTTATTAGAGATGTAATGGTTGATGATGTGAGTCAGTGGTGAAGCAATCCAGTCTGCTGCCAGCTTAATGTATTTAACTGGTATTTGATCCGTCCCGGTTGAGCAATCTGATCGTAGACCTTTTATTTCATTTAAAACCTCCCGAAAGGTTGCTGGACGTAAAGTAAAGGAGTGGTTAGTGTTATCTGGAAAAGTGTTAATCAGATTCCGTAAGTCGTCTGATGATGAAGGGGAAGTTCCCAACAGACGTTGAGAGGTTGTACTAAAATGGTGGTTCAATACATTGGAATCCGCAGAAATTTTTTGTTGACTGGGATGTAAGATGCGATGGATTGTGCGCCAGAGATCTTTGGGTTTTCTCGACGATAGAGCTTTCCGGTAGAAGGATCGTTTTGCTTCCTTGATTCTAGTTTTGATCTTATTTCTGATTCCACGGAATAATTGCCAAATGCTATCTTTCTTTGTGGCATGAGCGAGATGTCGAAGCTTGTTCCTTTCAGATTGTAACTGTTTGATGTCCTCAGCATTTAACCAGGGTGCCGGTGGCCGTGTAATCTTCATCTTTCTCAGTGGGGCGTGTCTGTCTATGCTAGATTTGAACAAACTGTTAAAAATCTCTAGTTTATCGTCTGCTTCATCGGTGCTATACACTATATTCAGTGGTAACGCTGCGACATCTTCAAGGAAGGCATTTCAACAAATTGTCGTTCATTTCTAATAAATTTGAAGCGGGGTTCGAAACGAGTGATTCTCACATTGAGGCAGACGTACGGAGCGTCGTGGTCGCTGATCGTTGGACAAGGCAATACGCCCGTATGCGTCACTCGACTTGGTATGTTACTTATTATGTGATCAATTAATGTTTTAGAGTTTGCCGTTGTCCTTGTTGGTTGCTCTACATGTTGATGAAGATTGAGCGATTCTAGCATGTCAATATATTGTTTTACTTGGGGCTGTTCAGGCCTGAGCAGATCTATATTAAAATCACCGGTGATCACGAGAAGCCCGTCCCACTCTGTGCACAGTTGGCTGATTACGTTTTCACTCTTATCTATCCAAGTTTGAAAATCTTGCATCCGATTTGATCGATACATAACACCTAATAGTAGTTTGCTATTCTTATTTCGGCCACTGATTTCTACCCAGATCTGCTCCAGCTCAGGCTCAATTTTCTCAATGTCGGTCCTACGTTTAAAGTTGATTGAATTCTTTATGTATACACCAACGCCACCGCCGCGAATCTCATCACGATTGCGAAACAAGCTTGTGTAACCTGGTATTGATACATATTGCAGCAGGTGTGGATTATTCTTCATCCATGTTTCACTCATGGCTACCACATCAAAAGGATACTCTCTGATGGTGACTAAGAGTTCATCAAATGTGGAAACCATACTTTGAGTGTTCAGATGCATGAGCTTAAGTTGTTTTGACTTACTAGTAAGGGCCTCTAGATGTTCATCTGTTGAATCCTCAAGCGAGTTATTTACTATGTTATTATCCGTTATAGCATTAAGAAACTCTTCCTGTTGGCAATTGAAAAACGGAAGTGTTGATATTTGACACTTAGTACATAACCAGTTTTGAGGCTTATCAGCACGAGTGTTTCTCAATTCTTTACCCTTAAGATTAGTGCATTTTGCGTGGTACAAATCAAAGCAAACGGTACGCAGGAATCTCTTGTGATTTGACTGAACGGTCTTAGTGCAATTTGGGCATTTGGCGTTTATTTTAGTTCTTTGTACGGCTGGTGTTTCAACGGTTTTCCTTTCTTGAATTGGGCCCGGGTTTTCCTCGATATCTCCACTCAGTACAAGCCTTCGCGTCGCTGATGAGTTGCTGTAATAGGCGACAGGCTTCTTCTGTCGCTTGAGTTTTAATAGCAGAGACACGGTAGTTTTTAGCTTCCACGTAATATGAAAGAAGCAACATGTTTGTTTCTGTGTGCGTCCAACCGTGTTAAATATTATGCAAATATGAATTTCATTCTTGCTCAAATCGTTGTCAAATTCTTGGCCATGGATATTCTGAGTTTTGCCCAGTGAATGCAGGAACTCTAACGTTTCTTCACACAATATATGCTTTCCGGTCCCGTTAGTAAATCGTAACGTTGTTAAGTTAGCCATCGCAAATAGTCCTGCATCATTATCTGTCTCAATACCGTGCTTTCGCATAACGCCTCGATTCCCAGGCAGATAACATATATTGCAAGAATTTGCTGAAATCAAACCATCGGCTTGCAATCTATGAACAATCGTAGAGAAGAATGCTTTACATCCATGTAAAGCTGTTTTGTCAAATAAAATATTGTTTAAAATAGCAGCAATTAGGAAAAGGCACAAGAGCCTATTAATTAAACCGACCGCCATTACAACATTCATGATGTTTCGGGCAACGCTTTATTCAAAGTTGGCACTGCATCGCTCTTCAGTCATATTCGAAATGCTTCTTTACACTCTAGTCGCTCCAGAAACTGTGGCGAATGTCCTGCTTTGTACGCGTCTTCGGCAAAATGAAGCTAGCAAATTCTACTGTTCGCCAATTGCTCGAATGCTTTGCGTTTGCAAAATTCAATCCATGCCTTTCTTCTCTTTTGCTGGGCTCCTGAGTTTCCGTTTGGAAACCGAAAGAAATGTAGACTGCTCATGTTTTTTTTAAAGTCACTTTTACAACCTTATACCGGGCAATACATGTTTGTACCTTCGTATTTTTATCATTCCCTTTCTTCGACAATCTAACTCGTATTTATACTCTCGTTAATTTTCATGCTGTGGGAACTTTTACCCAGAGGAAGTTCAATGGAATGACGCACATTATGCACATCTTCCTCGCTTGGTTGACCACAAATCAACCCACAAACTTCCCTCATGTACGTACATATTCCGTCTTATTTACTAAAATGCTAAAAGTTCCTGTTTTTGTTTAACGTTCGTATTTCCTGTTATTCAAATGTTCCAGTTTACTTATATATTTTTTGACATATTAACATTGGCATGCATATATAGACTATATAAATTTTTACTATCATATATTTTTACAAAATATATTCTATACTGAATCTAAGGCTAAGCTACTAATTTACAACAATATGTGCTTTGTTACCTTTGTATTTCGCAAATAATGCTGTTTTACAACCTGTCACCGCCTGTGCGGAGATAATTGTGACTTTCTATGAATGAAGATATAATTCAGAAATATGCTGCCATAAAATATACTTCTATTCAGCCCTGCTAATGTTTCTATCTTGCCGACTGGCCCGACTGCATCATTTATCACTAGTGTTTCAGTGAAGACATCTGATTTGACTTTCCGTATACTCGCAATTAATAGTAATCTCGGCACAAATCAAAGTATAACTATATTAAATGTTCCATATGGTCGCCTATTAGCTTGTATTTGCTTTTTTGCATAGAAATACTTTCAAAATCTTAAAACCTTAAGTATTTCTGCTGTACAATATGTGACATACATTTGCTGGACATCATAGTATGGGGTCAATGATGCCAAAATCGAAGCGCATTAAACAGCAGCTCAAAAGCCTCAAATATACGCTTTTATTGTAAACAATTGTCGTAAACATATCCGCAGAACACTGATACTTAATTATTGTACAATTATTTATTGGATTTGCCAGACACCTTTTATTTTTGACCTAAAAGCCAACGACGTTGTACAAAAACAATACTATTTTATATTGTCATTTCGTCTTAACCCAGCCAATGACATCAGTAATTTATTCAAGCATAAATTAGCATACGCATTTATTTTCAAGATGGTGGACGAAGCTCGAACAGGCTTCAACTTTATCTCAACATTTCTCAACAACTAAACGCGATGGACAAGTGAAAATACAAAATTAAGTATTCCGTAGGTAGGTTTAATAGATATAAGCAATAAAAATTTTTGTTGCCAATGTCCTTTAACATTACAATAAAATGACATTAAACCTCATTATCTATGTTGTTCAGGTTTATGCAAAAATGTGGTCTTTCATCGTCACGTGCGTATTGTATTTTTCTCAAGTCAACCAATAGGAATGTTCAAAATGTCCTATTGTTAAAGTCATGGATGGGCAATAGGACAAAACCGTTGCTATTGGCTGGTTGAGCAAAAATACAATACGCATGTGACGATGAAAGACCACATTTTTGCATAAACCTGAACAAAAACATAGATAGCGAGGTTTATTGTAATGCTAATGAGTTTCCAAACCATCTTCTCTATTAACTATGGTGTGTTGGTTGCAAACAGGGTTTATTGGTAAATTAAAACAGTTATACAATCAGTTGGCGGATGTAATTCTATTGGTGGAAGTACACTATCCAGCTCATCATCTTGACTATCTGGGTCACATGGTGGGATTGCCTGGGATGTTGGTGATGTTGAAATGTCAAACTCCCACAACATAACATTGCTATATTCTTTGTTTATACCTCCTTCCTGTAGATCATTAGGGTCGAAGAACTACATGATACAAAATAAAAATACATTTAATACTGCTGTATTTATACAGTATAGGAGCATTTTTATATTTCTATTTTTATATAAAAATCATCTCACCTTAAAAACACAACTAGAGTGAATTTGTACCAGTGGAGGACTACCGCAATCAGCGAACATTTCATCAATTTTTATCCCGTTAACCACAGCTGGACAAAGGACTATTCTTCGAAATATCTGTATTAAAAACTATAAACAGAACCTCACGACATTCAAGTTGATCACACGGTAATTCTAAAAATATATTGCAGTATATTAATTTCTATTTATTTTGGATATTTTCATAGTTCATACCCTTATAGCAGTGCACACTTTCTCTTTGGCTTTACCACCACGATCCTTGTCAGGCACGTAGATTTCAGCAGAGAAGTCTCTACTACTTAGTGCCTTCTCGTTGTTGAATAGCAAAAGATAAAAGCTGCTCGCTTGATATTTTCGCTG
Organism: Paramuricea clavata; assembly: GCA_902702795.2. NCBI lineage: Eukaryota > Metazoa > Cnidaria > Anthozoa > Malacalcyonacea > Plexauridae > Paramuricea > Paramuricea clavata. Next base: position 22,051 of record CACRXK020004269.1, read on the forward strand.
CCCGACAATAATCCTCATTCAAAGACAATTGAAGCCTGTTTAAGGCCGTCAAATCATCTCCTGAAATCGCATTTCGAACGTCTGCGTACATATCAATACTCGACATTGTAAAACAATTTCCCAACTGTTCAAACCTTGGTATATAAATTTACAGTATAATACACAAGATTACAAGTAGTAAGACTGCTTTTTATGAATTTTGTAATTTTCCCGACTGATGCCCCCTGCCGCAAATCAGTAAAAAATGAACCTATAGGAATTGTCAATATTTTCAAGTTGACCAATAAACATGAAAGAAATGGACTGATGAAGACTCCCTTAAATTGCAAATATCAGTCCGACCGCCCCATAAAGACTCCCTTAAAGTGCAAATCAGTCCAACCACCCCACAATATTTTCAATTTGACCAATCAAAGGAAAGAAATGGACTGAAAAAGACTCCCTTAAAGTGTAAATCAGTCTGTCCGGCCACCCCACAGATCAGTCGAGATAAGTCCAAATGACCTCTCGGCCAATCAAATGAGCATAACGACCACCCGATTCTGCGGGATTCTTGTGTTTTACCGCTGCTCTAGATAAAGCATATATTTATTCAAAACTGAGCGCGTAAAGACGTATACTGGACTATGATATGAATTTCATATAATATTCGGGAATTAATTATTCAAATTGCAAAATAATAGATTAATTATTTCTGTGCAAGAAATATGTCAGTCACACAACTGATTGGACTTACCCTAGATCTGCCCCTGAGGAAAAATGCCCGGGTTAAATTTTATGCCACAAAGGGGAATCACCTTTGTTCAAAGCAATTAATATTAGTATAATAGTCTTGAATAGTCAAATAATATTAGTATATTAGTCTTCTATTAAATGTGGTCATGATCCACTCAGTGAAGAGGATAGAGTAAAACCATGGTTGAAGAAGAACAGCAAGGCACACAAGGCATTGCAAAAGATTGTTTTAAGCAAGAGACTGCTGAATACATTTCCTTACTATACTAATTTCAGGTTAGCCAATAATTGCAATTTTTTGTTGGACTAAGTGAATCCAGTGATCATGAACCATATTATGTATTTTGCTGTCAAAATTTTTGCTCAATTTCTAGTGCGCTTTTTGTCTTAAATTATCGCTTTTGAATGAATAGAAGAGTTATGTATGTTCTGGGTATATGTACCCTCATCTGAACAGTTATAATCTCATCCATTCGTTCACATCCATCAGATGGCAAAAATCACATTGAAAAAGGCACTTTTTAAATAAATATAATAATACTCTAAACTCACATTATGATAATAGTTATCACATATTTTATATTTGTAGACACACAGGCTTCCTTGAGTCGTTTCATAATCATTTGCTGATGTACTGCCCAAAGCGACATTCATATATTTGTAAGTAGTGCTAATGAGCTACCTGTATTAATTTACTGGCATTATGAATAAAAAAATAACTAAAATAAATGCTATGGAATATTCTAATACAGCATTTGCATGTCATTTAGGCAAAAGAGAAGCACAGTAGAATGATTGGTATATCAATAACACTGAAACAAGGACAATAGCGTGATTTGAACATCATTTGTGCTACTAAGTAGGTTCTATAACAACACCTTTATATTCCGTAAAGTGAAAATCAATTAGAAGAAACAAAGAACAATTGCATGAACTAATTAATGATTAACATTTTCACAACAACAATAGCAATAAATCAAAACACATTTAACCACAAGAAATAATCAATGATATAAAGGCGTATATAGTCAGAAGTTGTGTTCTAACAAATATAGATTTAATGTTTGTCGGTTCAGACAACAGCAAAAATGCTATTTAATATGTTTTAGCCCTGGGGCCGGTTGTTCAAAGGTGGGTTAACGCTTATCCTATGTTAAAATTTAACACGCTGGTGTAGTTTGTGTATTTCTACACATCTGTGTATTTCAAAACTTCAGAGAAGTAAACTATCGATCAAGACAAGATCTCTGAAGAAATATCTCCAAATTTATAGACAAGCTGTCAGGAAGTTTGCTTCAAATCTTAGGTTAATCTAGGGTTAGGCTAACCCAGCTTTGAACAACCGGCCCCTGGATGTGTTCATCGTGGCAAGTATGTGTGCGGTTATGCAGTGCATATTTTTGGTACGGTTATGCAGTGCATATTTCTTTCAGCAGCTGCTATCATTATTTGTTTCCGAAACTCACCCATTGGTAGTTGTGTATTTCTTGAGGCTTGTCTATCATTCATACGAAGTTGCATGTTGCCTTAATGTTAGCTTTATATTTTGCCTTTATATTATTGATTATTTGTTGTGGTTAACTGTGTTTTGATTTATTGCTATTGTTGTGAAAATGTTAATGATTAATTAGTTCATGCAATTGTTCTTTGTTTCTCTAATTGATTTTCACTTTACGGAATATATAATAAGGTATTGTTATTGAACCTACTTACTAGCACAAATGATGTTCAAGTTGCGCTATTGCCCTTCTTTAGGTGTTTTTTATATACCAATCATTCTACTGTGCTTCTCTTTTGTTTAAATGACATGCAAATGCTGTAGTTTCCCATTGATGGATAAAATGGTATAAAGCTGAGTAAAATAACCATGCAAAAGGGGCATTAGGATGTATTTTTCATACTATATGATAAAGTGTAATCATGATTTATTTAATGTTGAATAACACAGAGTGTGGTTGCCCAAAATCACTCGAGAAAGGCCTCATGAATGTTTTTTTCTTTGCAGATATGTGGGATACAAGTTACAAAATCAACTGGCTGTCATTGATTTCAATAATCACAGGGAACAGCAGCTCTATAAAGACTGTAGTGGGAATGTTGTGTAAGTACGGTAAATATGTTGTTTTCTGGTAAACAAATGGCCAATGATTACTATAAATATACTATAATATTTAATGAACGAATTGAGAAAAATTATCATTCAATAATAGGGCGCTACTTTGTGATTTAGGACAGTATATACAGTAAAGTATACTGGGGCCGATACTGAATTCGATATATTGTTTTCTATTTTTAATGTGGCAGTGGCAGCCAGTTAATGTGCTTCAACCAAAAGAGTACAGCTACATACCATCACTGATTGTCAAGATATTTGCAGAACAAATGAAAACTGGAAGTGTAAACCAAAAACTGGTGAGAATTGAAGAAGACCCAAGGAATATTGCTCCAAACATTGCAGTGGTACCAAACCAAGTATACAACATTTATTACAGGTGCATAAGTCCCGATTTTGAATGAATAAACACCCCATAATAAACACCTCTTTAGCAAAGTAGAGCATTTACTGTATTAACAATGTTTACTGGATCATGCATTAGATAAGGAAATGAGCAATTGTTGCAATATTTATTATTATATCCCATATACTGTAATGTATATGTGTCCAGTACAAATACATCTTTGGTTTTGTAATAATAATAATTCTGTAATCATGTTGTTCTAAAACCAACATAGGTACCATTAGGAGATGGGTAGTGGTTGCTTAGGGCCTTTACACAGCAACTTGGGACATCTCTTCTGTTTCCTTGTCCAAGTCGCCCATGTTGCCAAAGGACAAATTGTCTATATGCTGCATGCCAAAAATTTTCATTATTTCGAGTATGTTCCATTGCAAGCATATCCTCCCTGTACCTCATTGCCACATCTAAAATGTTCCCATCTAACACAACTTGATGAAACAATGGTTTTCTAGTTATGCACTCCCGAACACTTTGGGTACAACATTTGTTTTCAACTTGTGTTGGCATGGCTACACACAATCTGCACTTTCACCAATTGGGTGAGTTACTGCCTTCTGGTGGTCCTGTGTTTTCTGGTGGCACAGGTAGGTCTACATTCATAGCTGGTAACTCACCATTTATCAAATCAGCAAACGTTGCAGGTTGGCGTCTGAGCAATTCAACACCCATACTTGCTGTTTCCTCATTCAAACCATTTACTAATTCCTATATATAAATAAATGTGCAATTCATTATATTGTTTGTTACTTTGTATAATATATGAACTGTATATAATTGTGTATAGTAAATTATAATATACTGTATTACATAGTGTATAATTATTAATATTACATATTATTTGGTTGTTTATTTTCCTGAAGTTTGCTTCTGCTAAATTAATATATTCAACTATATATACATTTATTTTTTGGTTCATGAAATGCTAAATAGTACTCAATATCATATAGACAGGGCAAAATGTAGTTCTGATACCTCAAAAGGTTGCCACACTACAGTCTGTTTCATCTGAGAGGAATCTTCAGGTGACTCCTGTAGATCACTTTTTAAATTAACCAGGCAAAAAAGTATTTTCATATCAACATAATATATAATAGGCTTTAAACATTCACTTGTGTGCCCCCCATACTCAGCACTCACTGTTTAACACTTATTACATTTATCTTAAAATCTATCAAGAATTAATCCAACCTGTCAATAGTAAATTGGTTTATGCATGCTAATATCTTAGCTCTATACAGGGTGTATCAAAAAAAGCGCAATCCTCGACGGAAATGTAAATTGCTAAACAAATAATAGACGAAAACGTTAAAGTTTACATTCATTTTAAAGCGTAGCCATTCAGCTTTCTAACAGTGGGTTGTTTCTTAAATTTGACTCATTGGTTCGCGGGTAATAATACTTTACGTTATTGCGATTGGAGATTAAAAAAAGTGAGATGGAATAACAAATCGTTCTCATGAAAATAACTGATTTTTTCATTAAAACAAAAAAATGTTGCATTTTATTAAATGGATTGTAACAATAAGTATAATTACGGCTTTTCTTCCACTATTTTTAACTCAGTTTGAAACTTCAAATGCGATATAATTTTGGCTTGGACCATCTAAGCTGACTGACATCAACTTGCTATAATTCCTGTTTACATTACATCGCAATTCGATGACACTCTCGCTCGGACACCAGAATGTTTTGACGATTTTTAGCATTCGTTTAGGATTTTCAAACAAGCTGGTCTCTTTTAAAATACTTTTAATTTGTTCTTACGTGGTTTTCCAGATCTAGTGACGACAACATTAAAGTTTAAAGAAGAAAATTCTAACATTTAAACCGACTAAACAATAACATAGTAGACATAGTAAACTTGCATAATTAAACAGCAACTAAAAATGATAGTTTTTACTGAATCTTTTCCTGTGCAATTATTAATAGCATTGGAGACAAGGATAATAGTTTGTTTGAAAGAGAAAAGAACAGGCTTTGAAGTAAGCCTAAGAGCGTTTAACTAGAAATAGTATTTCGAAAGTTATTAAGCACAAAAGATGAATTGCGTTTATTTTGATACACCCTGTATATCAATTCAATGTTGGACTTGAATAACTTAGATTCTTGCACTTCACTTGGTGGAATTAATATTAGGATGTTAGGGTTTGTAATCCAAGTGAGAATATATACATTTTAAGACCTAACCAATGACCTATTTCAGCACCTCAGTGAGAATATATACATATTCTCACCAGCTATTTCCGTGAGAATATATACATTTTAAGACCTAACCATTAACCTATTTCAGCACCTCATCTGCATATTGATTACTGATTTATACAATGTTAATACAGTATAAAAACTATAAATATATTTTGAAAAGTGTGTAGATTGTACTTACTGGAAAGTCTTCGGAAGACGAAGAACAGTCTCCATCTATTATGTTTCATTTGTTCAGACAAGCTTTGTTGTCTTGTCCATGGCATGCAAACAAGCAGAAATGTCCCATATTCTTACACGGGCAAGCGTTGTGACCCCTTTCTCCTACACACATAAACTTGCTGGCCTTGCATTTACAGACAGTTGTATTGTCATTGAAAGGTTTTTGAGATGCTTGCATAAGCTCACTTTCATCTTGCTGTTCGACAGTAAACGATTCTACCCTTGTTCACACAACATTTCAGTTTGGAAAGCAATAAAATAATGCAGCATTTTCGCATTTTGATACATTTTCGCATTTTGATACAGCATTTTCGTTGCCATATTGGTTTTTTACTCGTTTGATAATAATCGCAATGAATGCAATAAATAAGATAAATATATTCAGGAAACAGCCCAGTAAAATAAGTGCAAAATCAATTATCGTATTTATCATTTATAGCCACCCAGTAGCGCATTTTAAAATTATCATGGTATATTTTCCACATGAGAAAGGAGTGAAGTCTGCCATATTAGTTATGTAAATTTACCTGAATATTACATGAGATACTTTGTGTATGCAAGAATATAAAGGATGTAAACAAAAAATGTAAACAATATACACACATGCACAGATTCAACTGGATATCATCTTTAAGGAGTTTCACCATCCAATTTCAGGAAAGTGCAGGTATGTTGTTGATGATAGATTTCATACAAAGACGGATCCCTCACAAATTGCTATTATGTGTGTACCACAACATAGCCTGGGAACAGTCTCTTACAAAAAAACATCTATAACTTTTAAAATAGTAAATACAGATTATGTTATCCCTGAATATTTAAGCACTGTGCTAGTAAGGAACTCAGATATTCATACTAGAAATACTCGCTTTAATAATATGAACATGGTGTGCCCAAAATACACTAGAGAGAGTGAGGTTGGGCGCACTTTCACCGTTAGAACTATTAAAGATTGGAACGCCCTCGATGTTACATTGCGCAAACAGAAATCTATATCTATATTTAAATGCAGTTTGTATACTAAAATTTTAACAGACCAGAAGTCCGCCGCCATGCGTTTAGAAATTGCTTAGGTGGGTGGTGGATTATTTTATTTGTAAATATAGTAGTTTTAGAGTTTTTATAAGTTTTAGTATTGTATTAGCTTAATTGTAGTTATGTAAGGAGGGCCACGAATTTATCAGTAGTTCACACTTACTGTCAAGTGTTTACCCTCATGAAATAAAGTCTGAACTTGAACTTGAACAGGCTCTCAAGGTGTAATGAGAGCCTGTATCGATGACTAATGAATTTGAATATCTGCGTCTCAAATCGTGACACAAAATTCTCATTGGTCAGATGCTATAATTTATATGTTTCCGCTGAGCTCTATATATGTCAACTGCTGAAGCACTATGCATAAAAAACACATTAACTGATCAAATTGGTCTTGGTCATCTTATCTCAAAGCACGAAATGTTCTGTTTTGAGTATTTAAAACATTTAAACTTTTGCTTGAATATCTTATATTTCGAAAAACAGCATAAACTGTATGGTTTAAATTTATGAAATCTGCTGTGCTGGTGTAATGGTCTAAATTTAGTTTGCATGAAAGTTGTAAACAACACCATGTAAGGATAAACATTCCATATTTGGAAAAACGAATGTTATGGGGCAGATATTCAAATTCCATTAGTCATCAATGCAGACTCTCATTTCACCTTGAGAGCCTGTTCACAGGCTATACCACAACACTGAATTGTGCGAGGAAGCGCGACATCATTGAAAAGTTATCAGAAGAGTGAAAACCATTGCAAAAATTATTTGCGATTGAGAAGTTCTACAATGCATTCTCAATTGATTTCTTGTACAATTACCTTATGGACTATTATAGCAATGAACAGATTGTTCAGAGGCAAATTTGGGACTTGGAAAAGTCTCTGAACAAAGGGCAGGAGATTGTAAGAGATATTTATTGCAGATCCAATATTCACTCAAAACAAACGTGACTCAATGGAATTGAAAAAAAAGATTATAATTCCTATAGTTACAAACAATCAAATGTTAGCACATTGTCACTATAAGAACATAAAGAGGCCTAATTCCACGATGAGCCAAATAACACACACATGATTTTGGAGTGTTTCTCTGTGAAATATATTTTTTGCCTGTTAGTTGAATTTGTTTATACTACGTTGCAAATAGACAAGCCAATCAAATGCTTGTGTTTTGAATGACAAAATAGCGAAGCCAATCAAATGCTTGTGTTTTGGCGAATTTTTCCTCTGTGAAATCAATATGAGAGAGAATTCTAGTTTTAGTTTTAAAACACGTCCTGCACCTGTGTATAACAACGAGTAAATATAATTTTAAGATGCATGTCTTACAACATTTACTGTAACAAACTAATCTGAACATGTCGTACAGAACCACTCTTCATCTTCGTCAGGTTAACGTAGTTTGCCCGGAACATTCCCTAAAAAATGCATGGGGAAAACAATTTTATTTAATGCCACCTGTTGTTTGACTCTATAGAAAATAGAAATGTCATATGTTTAACAGGATTGAACAATGTTGTGTGGCCCACATTGTTACACTTGTCAACCAGCTGTTCCACACATTCTAATCAATCTATTGGTGTTGTAATGCCATTGTATGAAATAAAGTATTGGGTTGTAATGGGTCTACAATTACAATAACCCTAATCCAAACATTGATCCTAACCACTAACCCTAAAGTTGATGACTTTTTTACTGAAAACTTTTAAATACTGTTTCTCTATTATTTTGGGATAGGTATATTGTATCCAGGTAGGTATTCAGTAAGTGTGTATAATTATTTACAAAAAAGATGCAATGAATTTTATTAGAAGTTCAATACATACCAGTGAAACCATTCGTTGCATTTGTAACAAAACAACCATTCCTGTTTGGTTCCTTTGTTTTCTTTGGAAAACTCTAGGTCACATACAAAACACTTGCTCTGTTTATCTTTTCTTGTTGATTTCAGTGTACCTGCCATATTTAAAATCAAGAACATGTAAAGTCTCACATAAACATTGACACATGTGGCATGAGAAAATGTTCAGGTGAAGAACATTAATGAAACCATTTTTTGCTTTGTTGACTTTCATTATAGGTAGAAATTTACCATATTATAATTACATTATGTGATTATTCAGCTCACTCCCAACTGGGGCTTTTCAGTGACTGATTGCATCAAGTATTATGCTTACTTATGTTACTTAACCTAGACTATTTATCTAATTTATAACAACTGTGATATTACTTTCTCAATTGTGTTTAGCCTAACCGACCCTGTCACTTTCCCTATGGGAGGAAACCAGACACCCAGAAAAAACTCACGACTTTCGGCAAAGTGTTGACTGACTCTTTCACATGAGTCCATAGCGGGAATCGGATCCACAATCTCAGAGGTGAAAGGCGCTTGCTCTGACAACTGCACCACCAAAGCCCCTAATAGTAATAATAATAATGCCCCTAATAATAATAACTTAATAATAATGGAAAGATTGTCGCAAGGGTCTACAATAAAACAATGGTTGTGGTACTACCTGTGGAGCCAGAGCAAATTCTAACTGTTGCACCATCTACTTTCCTCTTGATGCCTGTAAGAAATTATAAAATACAATTGTTGTTTGTTGTTGAAAATCCAATTACTGTGGTCTCGATAAGCATGCTAGCCTGCTCGCAAACATTGCGCTTCTTATGCCTAGCGACGATGTAAGCATGTAAGCAGTTGAAATAAATCAATGCAGAGCATTGGGCTAGTATTCCAAAGGTCGTAGGTTCGATTTCCACCGTGGCCGGGCATATTTTTCAAGCTCGCTTGGTGTGGATATACACTCAGAGTAACATCACAAATATCATATTCACCTGAGTACACAACATCAACACAGAAAAAATCATATTACTAGATTACATTGGTATCAAAGGAACTAGATTCTGTTCCGAAATATCACTTACTCAAACCGTCCTGACTGCGTAGCTCAGTTGGCAGAGCATTGGGCTAGTATTCCAAAGGTTGTAGGTTTGATTCCCACCGTGGCCGGGCATATATTCTTCAAGCTCGCCTGGTGTGGATATACACTCAGAGTAACATCACAAATATAAACTAAATCCGTTTTTACTAATATATAGGAATAGTAGGTTTCAAGAACGTATTAAAGTGAATTAGGCCAGGGGGCAAACGTCGAACTTTTCATGTGCCGAACCTAATGTTAATGAGCTAAGTTTTTTTGTTTCAGTTCATTTACATTAGGTTCGGCACATGAAAAGTTCGACGTTTGACCCTGGCCGTAGTTTAATAGCAATAATATGATGTACAACAAACTTTTGACACATGCAAAGTTTAGTGGAAGTCCAAAGGCAAACTTAAAAAGCATTCACAAGTACATAGTTTTGCCAAGGAAGGGTGTTTTCCCCCTTGTTGGAGTAGAAAGGAGAGGACCCTGGCTTACTAGGTGCGGCTCAATCAAATCAAAGTCTTTCAAAACAGTTGATTTTCAAAATGTTTCAACATTATACAAATCCCAATAGGAGTAATAACAATAATAGTAATATAGTGTTTGTCTTTATTGTACAGTCCATTAAATGTGTGGCTCCATGTAAAGAGTAACAAAACAGTAAATAAAAATATTTCCTACGGAAATATGTTTTTTTATGTCAAGCCTGAATTATAGTGATAAGATAAAAGTAGGAAAATAGTTAGATTGGATTGTGGCA
>CACRXK020004270.1:0-12419 GCA_902702795.2 Paramuricea clavata
AGATGAGTCTGAAGGTATTGTTATTTGTATGTATTTTATAAATTTTTGCTGAGTATGATGCCTGTTTGTATCTAGTTGTGGATGGTTGTTTAAATGTGCAAACTGTAGTTTAATATTTTTCAATTTTCATCTAAATATTGTTTGTGTGTTGTTCTATTATGGTTAGCACTATTTTCCATCCAGCAAACTGACCTGACGTCATTTTAGGAAGATAGAAGAGGTGTTAAATGGCTATGTAACTAACCTAAACCCTACCCCTACTTTAACCCCTAACCGCAACTCTAACCCTAACCGAATTAATAAAAAAGACTTTAGAAAATTGATAGGGCGGTTTGCTGGATGGAAAAAAGTGCTAATTGTGTAAAATTGCTAATTTTAGAGATGACGGTGCATGAAATATATAATAATTTTCTTGTTATGATTTTGTAGAAAGAGATTTACTTGAGTTGTTGGCTGGTCATGAGCCTGTTCAGGAAGGATATGATAATGAAAGAGGTGATAGGGTAGAAAGTGATGACAAGTTAAGTGATGAGGAGGAAGAAATCAACCAGGCTGTACCATTCAAGTGCATCTGTGGGAAAAGGCATACCTCACTCTTCATGAACAAGATAAACCAGTGAATGTAAGAATACGGCCAGAGCCATTGAATCCAAGGGACCCAAGTGCAATAGCAATTGATCTAGACTATGGAACTGGATGGCCCCATGTTGGTTATATATTGCTTCTGAACTATGCACTGTATCCAAACCCATTAATTGCTGCAAGAGATGTCGTGGATGTCTAATATGTTCAGCATATCAAGTATAGGATTGATTTTTTTAAAATAGGATTTTATCCAAAACATTTTGCAGAGACATGGTTAGTGCATGGGAGACTTAAGTGGTAGGAAAAGCATGAGTGTATGTTGACAGATGTTTTTATATGAACAATAGCAACTAACTATGTTTAGCAAGTTATTGAAGTGCATTTATTTCAATTGGCTAACTTTTTAGATTTTTCCCAGCATTTTTTAAACATTAACCATGGGTTATAAATGATAACTTTCTATATCTAATTAAACAATCTGCCATGTACACTCATGCAAAATAAGTACATAACTGTAAAAATGTGCTTTAGTAAATAAATGAGTAATTTATCCATGCACTTGACCTACTTTGTTTGTAATTTTTTCAGATTAAAATTAATGCAACAATAAAACAAGAAGATGTCTATTTATATAATTGCACAGGTCAATTCCTGGAGTAACCATCCCCCCGGGACACCCCTGGGAATTTGCCTAATAGACAGTTCACAGGGGTCGGGAATTTATCTGTCATATACGTGTACAGGGGCCGGGTATTGGGCCCGGGTACGTGTACAGGGGCCGGGTATTGGGCCCGGGGATTTGACAAATGGTTTCACCTTTGCAAAACTTATTACCTGTGCCATGCGAATAAAGTTTTATAATATTCCATAGCAGCTTAATAGTATAATGTTATTAAATGAATATGCCTATGATATGCATTCATCGTCCCAGGGGTGGGGCATTTTCCACTCTCAGCTTGCCCAAGGGCCGTGCATTAGTCTCCTACTCCTAGTTGTGTCCCGGCACACTTCTATTAACTGTGCACTATCGTAACCAGTCAAATCAAATGCCCAGGTGTGTTCCCGGGGGGGGGGTTGATGGTTACTCCTGGAATTGACTCGTGCATATTTATTAAATTTCAATAAATTGACCACAATACAATAAAAATTTGTTTTATTGTTTTAAAACAAGTGGATCTCTCTGCTGGTTTGAAATGGGCTGTTATAACACTGAGTTGTCCATGATGAGGATTCCGTAGCTCGATTTGCAACAAAAACCCCAGGATCAGGCGATCAGCTCGTATGGGAATATGTACACGATCCAGTCGCGACGGCCAAAGACAAAAAAAAACTTTGAAAATCGCACAGATATAAATTCTACAAAAATATTGAAACAACTCCTAAGTCTTCTAAATAATATTTTAACACTTTAACAAAAATTCGTTGAAAATATAATCTTTGATGGCGCAAATTCTTTCCAAGGTATTAGACACCATTTTAGCGAGCGTCGAGTTGACAATTGTCCCGGGGGATCACCGGGATCATTCCAGCAGATTTAAAGCTTATATATTTTTCTTGATGGCTGCCAAAAATGAGGAAAATCGAACCATGAGAATTCTAGATATTTCATTTTAAACATTGTAAACATATTTAGACTTGAGTCAACACGTCGCGGGGAGTCGTCTAACTTCAAACATCAAAATAACATTGAAAACAACGTTTACCTTAGAGATTTTTGCAGATATCACCAGATCATTAGCAGTAGTACTATTACACTTGAAATTTTGCAAGAAAATTTTAATATTAATGTTTTTTCTCGATTTATTTTCCGTCGAATACAAATTTTTCTGCCCAAATTCTGCAGAAAACACGATGGAAAATAGAGCGATCTCATTGGTCGAGAGCTCACGTGACAACTCGCTAATTGCTTGTCCGATCCTCTAGTGTATGCCTGCCCATTTGTAGCAATATTCATTCTCCTAAATTTCATTCAATTTAAAACATCACATCTATTCAATTTAATATAAATATATATTTATATTCATTCACTTTAATCTTGCAATATACATTCAATTTAATCCTGCAATATACATTAAAAACAATCTGTATTTTATAAATTTATTAAACACACCTCTTTGGCCCACGTGAACTTTGTCTGTTAATACAAAAGCAAGCAAATTTGTCTTGTAGATTTCAAATGAAACGATTGAAACCATTCCTCTCCATTTCGCATTTCGAATAATAGACTCGGGATTACAAAATGCGAATGTAAACTCTCCATCTAGTATTGCTTTCTCGTCCTCTTCGCTTGACAGTGAAGTAACACGGCATCCACGTTGCTTAGTTCACGGACGTGAGAGTCAATGAAAGAGTTCAATTTGCAAATGACTATTAAGATGGGTTTCTCCAGAAAATTGTGGCTTTTGCCAAGTCGTCGTGCTACTCTCGGTGTTAGAACTTTGGAATATTAAACTCTTCCCATAACCGATAGCAAGATGCAAATACATCTTTAATGTGAATCAAATTGGACAAGGCGCGGTATTGATGCTCCGTTAAACTTTTAATTCAGTAAATTTACAATCTATCTATTAATGCAGCCTATAAAACTGCTTCTTTCAACTTTTGTTCGTTTATTTAATAATATAGACATTTCAAAATTCAAATGTTTCAATTCAATCAAAACACGAAACGCCTGCGAACAGGCTATGATGTTTACAATATCCAATCAGAACACGTAGTCTATCGAACCTATAGTCAGCAGCCAATCAACTCTTTGCTTCCATTTTTGAAAGTTATGTGTGGAATGTGAACCCAAAAACTACGCCAATTTCACCAGAGGGTTATTCAAAACAGGCGAAAATAAATACCCTCTGGTTCCAGGGTACGTAAGAAAGCGTTAAAAGAAAGCAATTATTCACTCAAAGATATGTTGATCGATGGTCGAAAATCAGAAACCTGCAGTGCAGAAGCCAGTGGCATGGAAGAAAAATTTAAGGGTGTACAACTTAATCAAGCTGAGAGAAAACCTGCTGAATCTAAGTGCTATAACTGTGGATTTGCTTACCTTCATTTGGATCGTCCTTGTCCAGCCGCAAATTCAACTTGTAACTCGTGTGGCATACCTGGTTATTTCTCTAGAGTGTGTCGAAAGAAAGAATCGCGTTGTTTTTCCAAGCCGCAAATAGCACAAGAATCGCCTCGACAACGAGAACAACCAAAAGAGCCGTTTAAATCCGAATCCACGAGAAACAAGCGAAGAAATCATGAATGGGCTGTCAACAAACATCTCGATTCATCGACGGAGACCAGTTCTGAGGAAGATTATGTTTACACTGTGGAAAACAAAAGCGACCCAAAGACCAGAGCAAAAATACGAGTTAATTCTGTTGAAATCAATTTCATTGTTGACACGGGAGCGACAGTTGACGTTATCGACTCCAAAACCTATGATCGCCTCAAATCCAGCGTCAAATTATGCAAAACTACGACCAAGATATTCGCTTATGGCTCAAACAAACCACTACCTCTTAAAGGTGAATTTAAGGCAACAGTAGAAACCGTTATACTGTCTCTGTTATTCACGTTGTCGAAGGCGGCTCTGCCGCTCTGTAAATCTACTTAATGCGAAAACCGCTCAAGATTTGGCATTAATTCAATTACACGGAACTTGAAACGCCGCCGAAACAGGAAGTTTCTAAACCGGAAGTTTCTAAACCGGAAGTTTCTAAACCGGAATCTGTGTTGACATAGTGCAGCCAACCAAACGATTAAGCGCGAAAGGCACATTATGCCAACGCTTTCTGATTTCCGTGCAGAAATGAATGGATCAAAATATTTTTCAAAAATCGATCTCAAACAGGTGTACCATCAACTGGAATTGAAAGAAGAAAGTCGGTACATAACTACATTCTCGACGCACGAAGGCCTATTTCGCTACAAACGACTGAACTACGGAACGAACAGTGCGCCAGAACTTTTTCAGAACATTTTGCAACAAAATATTAGTGACATTCGTGGAGTAAAGAATATTGCAAATGACATCATTGTTCACGGGAAAACGCGAAGGCAACATGACGAATAATTAGAAAACTGTTTGAAACGACTAGCTCAACTCAACTTAAAAGCGAAACTTGAAAAGTGTAGTTTCCTGCGCAACGAGATTAATTTCTACGGTTTAATTTTTACGGCAAATGGAACAAGACCAGATCCAGCAAGAATTGACAACTTAGTCAGAGTCAGCGCTTCAAAGAATGCCAGCGAAGTACGTAGTTTCTTGGGTTTGGCGAACACGTGTCGTGAGTATGTTCCAGAGTACGCCGTAATTACTACACCATTGCGGGATCTCACAAAGAAAAGTGTTGCTGTCACTTGGAACCACGCCCACCAAAGAGCCTTTGAGCAGATTAAAAAGAAACTGACACACGCGCCTACCATGGCATACTTTGATACCGAGAAGAGAAGCTTGCTTATTGTTGATGGATCCCCTCTCGGAATTTGTGCTATTTTAGCACAACGTGATAAGTCAGGAGAGTCGTATCGCATTATCTCCTACGCCAGCAGAGCCCTGTCTCGAAAGTCGATATTCACAGACTGACATCGAAGGGTTGAGCCTAGTGTGGGGGATAGAACATTTCCGACTGTTTCTTCTGGGTACTGAATTCGATGTTTATACTGACCACAAAGCTCTGGAAGCAATCTTCAATAATCCAAGATCAAAACCCCCAGTGGACAATACTTACTTTTCGTGACTGACACATACTCTAAGTTTCCAGAAGTAGAAATTGTTACGTCAACTTCAGCGAAAGCCTGCATCCCGAAGTTAGACTGCATATTTGCAACTCATGGTATACCGAAAAAGATTAAAACTGATAGTGGACCACCTTTTAATGGGAATGATTTTAAAAGATACATGGTTGCCTTAAGAATTGAGTGAAAAACAAGCACTCCGTTGTGGCCCCAAGGCAATGGAAATGCCGAAAGTGTGATGAAGCCGTTAGGAAAAGTGATAAAAACTTCCATGTTAGAGGGAAAGATTTGGAGACAAGAACTTCAAAGATTTCTATTAAATTACCGCTCAAAAGATACCTCCATGTGAACTACTATTTAATCGAAAGGTGCAAGGAAGTCTGCCCGAGCTGTCAACACAAAAGGTCGTAAACAAGCACCAAAAGGCCAAGGAAAACATTGACAAGAAGAAGATCAGTAATAAGCAGTACTACGATGCCAAGAAAAACACCAAGACAACCAAGATCAAGGAAGGGGATATTGTTATCAGTACAGCATAAGCATCAATACATTTGAGGTTGACCCTCCATCAGATTCACAGCATAATGTCGTAGTGAAACCCAAGAATGTCTAGACATGCCATTATGAATTTATGCACTAGTCATAGTAATCCCCGACCCCCCCCCCGGTGTCCAATGAAGGGATTTGGTGAGGATTTAGTGGCTTTGGTGGGGATTAGTGACTTTTTGTTATCGAATTCTGTCCCAATCATGTTGGGATTTGTTGTTTTTGTCATCCTGCCAAATTACGCCAGTACATTTTGTACTGTGTTGTCCAATGGAATCCCCAGATTCTACCAATGATTTTATACCATGTGACAAAGGTCAAAATAGCATGCTCGCAAGGAAATCGAGAGGTATTTTATGAATATAAATTTGCTATAATTCACTAATTACACTAGTTTGATAGTAAGAGATAAATTTGCTCACACGACTTTTCCCCAAAGAGATAGCAAAACTGCAAAAGACAAAAAATGCCCCAGAAAATTTTGTCCCATATGAGGGGGCATATGCATTTGTCTGTTTTGGTAACTATTCAAAGCCAATCCCCCACCTATATCCTGGGGTTGGCATTTACTTTGACTGGTGCATTATACATGTAACTGCTGGTATTAATTAAGTTAATATGTGCAGACAACATTGTCACCAATCCACACTGGGATCGAATGACGTCATATGTGGTAAGAACAGTCATACTGTGCATCTATAACTGAAAGACAACGGGGAAATGTAATCTATTTGTTTTATATAATAAAATTGAAAAAATTCCCGAATTAAACAAGTAAACAGTTTATTTTTATTCCCCCAAACGTTTGGAAGTCGAAATTTTGCAAATATCCGATCACGCGTTCATGATCTATACAAATAACGAAATGCTATTGACTCCCTTAATTCACGTGCTGAATTCTGATTGGCTAACCTTAGCATGCGCTAGACGGTAATAAATAACTAAATATTATAAGGAAAAACTAAACAATTATCAAAACAGTGAAAAACATTGTTTTATAGAAATAAAAACGTGTGATAAAAAGGCAATTATTTTGTTCTGAGCGACTATGGCGATTGAAAAGCACTTAAACATTGCCTATGTTGCACAAAGTGAAGAAACCGCTAAAAACGTGACATCGACAGGGTCAAATGACTCAAATAGTATTTGTTTTCGAAGACCGGATTGAATTTGAAGTCGCAGCTGAATGACTGAATTGAGATTTGCCGAGTTGCTAGCTTTTGTGAGTGATGTTTGCACATTTATCGAAGGTATTTATTGATGTTTATAGATTTAATTGCATGAATTCATTCAATTTGTATAAATTCAGTGGAATTTTCAAATATAATTTCGACATTTTAAAAACTAATGACGTAATTCCGTGCGTCTGTCCTCTAATAGATCATGGCTCTCGACCAATGAAATCGCATGAATTCTTGAAGTTATTACATAAAATGAAATGTACAATATTCACTTCCTCAGATTACTTAAATGGATCTCATTCAGACAATTCAGTACATCTATGTCGTCGCAGGCGTCCGACCCCAGGTTACGTCATCTCAATATTATTCCAAAAGGTAGCGCCACCTCATTATTATTCAACGTCGATGACGCCATCTCATTTATTATTCAAATGAGGCATCCGAGGTAGCACCATTCAAATGATGCGATAAAAATAAATCTACTTTAATCCTACAATCTCGTGCAAAAATAATGAGACTTTTGATATTTCGTTCTATTTCCGTGATTACTTCTCCCCTCCCCCTATACAATGTTGAAAAAAAAATTGACCTGACAATATACCTTTGTATCGTTTGTCCAACATTGGGGAGAGGGGGGGGGCAATGACTTAGTTGTCTCAATAATGTTTGCACGAGATTGTAGGTGGCGCCACCTCCAAAGTGGCGCCACCCTCTATGTCACCTCACTGAATCACAAACAACTCTTTCTATGACGTCACTTCCGTTATTGTATGGGGATTACCTACTAGTTATATATAGAACTCTGATATGGAGGGCAGAGAAACACAGTTTTTTTGTGAACAACAAACATGTAGTTTGGTCAGCAAACCGTAGCATAATTTAAAAAAACCCAACATAATTTCAGCTAATTTGGACAAAAAACGAGTACTGCAGGTGGCATAATACATTCATATACAAATTTAAACATACGAAAATTGAATTTTATTTGGACACGCTGGCCCCAACAACTTTATGTCGGTTGATTGTTATTGGGGGTGTGCTATACTGATGCAACTACAATTATATTATATACAGACATAATTATTTACATATTTTTATATTGTTATAGTACAAGTCAATATATTAGTGAAAAAGGAAATGTTCATGTCGAATTTTATTGATTTCAATTTTTTAAAACGTTCATTACACGATAGTCAAAAACTTTTGTAGATCAATTTATTTCTTCGTTCTCTTGTTCTTTTTCTTTCCAGCAGTGTCATTTGTCATTTGGATTGGTTCGAGTTGCTAGACTCAATTTTTTTTCAAGATCCAGAAGTTTAACATGCAGTTCAGCGTCGATCGTTGATTTCTCTGCATTACTTGCCTTTACCTGGCATACAGCATCACTCTAGAATCATAACAACATTTAACCATGATTTAACTTAGTCATTCACAACAAAAACTCGAATAGACCTTTTTAAAAAGTCTGCCTCGTGACGTAGTTTGCGGATAAATTGAGCGAAGACGTAGTTTGCGGATAAATTGAGCGAAGACAGGGGCGCCGAAGCAAAAGGCCAGAACGACATGCATCACTACGAATTGGATAATGCGAATAAAAACGAAATAATCGATAACTTCCTAATAGTTGATGAAAGCCAAAGAAACGAATTCAATACGGATCAACACCAAAACGAATTAAGACGGTGTAGTTATGAAATATCAACTCAGTGTGATGCAGATATAAAACCATGCCATTGTACAGAATTTGCCGAACAATTCAAGCGCATCGAGAGAGACATTGAAAGTCTAAAAAACAGACTAGAAATTGATGAAGGTGAAGAAATTGTGTTGGCCTATAAAAGGTTCAACTAAGAAATAATCTGGAAAGTGCTAACGCAAAAATAAAAGATTTAGAGGCGAAAATTGAGTTGCTTGTTTGTGAGAAGAGAAGCCTGACGACGGCAATTAGAATAATCCAAGAAGACAATAGCCAACAAAATAACAATAATTGTATTGAAAAACAAGAAAGCCCGTGGGTTAAAGTTGGAGATAAACAACTTAAGAAAAAGAAACGTAAACATCGTCAGGCCAAGAAATCGCCACAACACACTGCTGCAGAATCGGAAGAAAATTTGCCACAAATATCAGAAGAAACACAAACTGTTCAGTCTAACGACGTATTAAATGACCAAACGAGAGACAAACAAACGAAAGACCTCGAGAAAGACGACCCTGTCGGAACGAAAACCTACAAGAGCACTACGTTTACAGTGTCAGTTGTGGGCGACTCAATGATTAAATACATTAATGGTTATAAAATGTCAAAGGCAAACACTAAAGTCCGAGTCTCTTCTTTTGCCGGGTGTACTACGCAGGATATGGCAGATTATATCAGGCCTATTATCCGAAAGAAGCCAAATAAGCTTGTCCTGCACGTCGGCACAAATAACCTGAAGAATTGCGAGAACCCCACGACTTGTGCCAAGGATATTATCCAACTGGAAAAATCAATTAACAGGTCTATACCAGAAACCAAGATAATTATATCAGGCCTAATCACAAGAGCTGACGAAGAGATATTGGCATCTATAGTCAACGAAGTTAATGCAATGTTAAAGCAGTCATGCTTGGAAAAAAAACTGGGCATTTATTGAACATTACAACATCACTTCCCAACACTTAAACAAGAGTAAACTTCATTTGAACAAACAAGGAACAAGTTTATTGGCATGCAATTTTATAAACCATATATATGGCAGAAGCCATTAGGAATTTGCCGTGTGGGAACTGGGAATCGTTTGTTAATAACAGTGATGTACAACCAAGAATAG
The DNA here is from genome assembly GCA_902702795.2 of Paramuricea clavata. NCBI lineage: Eukaryota > Metazoa > Cnidaria > Anthozoa > Malacalcyonacea > Plexauridae > Paramuricea > Paramuricea clavata. Next base: position 9,848 of record CACRXK020004270.1, read on the forward strand.
ATGAGAGAAACTCAACCAATCTGGGTGAGTTGAATGAGTCTAATAATATCTCTAATTTAACTTATACAAATAATACAATGCCATCCCATCGTGGTATGGCAATTGCATGTTTAAATATAAATAGTCTCATTGCCCACATAGATGAATTGCGAATATTTATTAGCAATGCAAAGATTGACATACTATGTGTAAATGAAACCAAACTCGACCCTTCAATCAATGATCGGGAGGTATATTTAGCTGGCTATGAAATTGTTAGAAGGGACCGAAATGTAAATGGACGCAATGGTGGGGGTGTGTGCATTTATATTAGGTCTAACATAAACTACCAAGTTAGAGATGATTTGCATTCTGCAACTCTCGAAAATATGGTAGTGGAGATAAAAAAATCCCGCGATCTAAGTCTGTTTTAGTCAGTATTTGGTATAGACCCCCTGACTCACCAATGAGTCAATTTATTGAATTTGAAAAAATGATTGGGTCATTTGATGCCGAAAACCTGGAGTATTTTCTTTTGGGTGATCTAAATGTTGACCTTATTTCAACAACTGCATCACCAATAAAAAATAAATTAAAAGAGATATTAGATATTTACGGTATTAAACAATTGATTAATGAACCAACTAGAATTACGTCATCATCTAGAACCCTGATTGACTTATGTCTTATAAATACACTTTCTCATGTTGTAGATGCTGGAGTCTTATCCATGTCAATAAGCGATCATTCATTGATTTATGCAACTCGTAAGGGTCACTATGTACAAGGGGTACCAAAAACGGTACATATTAGGTTAATGAAGCAATTTAATAGAGAACACTATTTACGAGATCTTGAACAAAAAAATTGGCACAATGTTTATTGTTCTGCGGACCCTAATGTGATGTGGAAAATTAATTAGGAAAGAAAACTTAATGAGCGCAATTGACAAACATGCACCATTGAGATCCAGGTGGGTTAAAAATCGGAAGTCCCCCTGGATAACAAAAGAATTAAGACAAAAGATACGACATCGTGATAGTTTAAAAAAGAAAGCGAATTTATCTAATGATCCTAAAATTTGGCAGCAATACAAACAGACTCGAAACCGAATAAACAATGAAAGTAAGGAAGTTAAGCAAAATTATTTTACAAATAATCTTGATCTTCATAAAGGTGACATGAAAAAAACATGGAAATTAATTAACGAATTAAGTTCCAAAAATATTGGCAAAACAAATAGAGTGTCAGAATTAAATTTTAATAATCAAGAAATAACGGCACCTATGGATATTGCTGAAGCTTTTAATGACTATTTTTCGAGTGTTGGTGACAACCTGGCTGCATCTATACCAACCCCTGACCATGATCCGAGCTTTTATCTTAAAGCAACGGATAAGACATTTTCATTGCAATCTCCTACCTTTGAAACTGTTTATAAATTCTTAAGCGAAATTGATGAGAAAAAAGCTGTTGGGTTGGATAATATACCCAACAAATTATTGAAAATGGCTGCACAGGTGGTTGCACCTTCACTGACGGGAATATTTTCTGCATCAATACGTACAGGAATATTCCCAAACGAATGGAAGGCAAGCAGGGTGACACCAATATTCAAAAGTGGTCCTAAGAGTAACCCAAGCAATTACCGACCAATTTCCATTATTCCTGCCATTGCAAAAATATTTGAGAAAATTATTTCTGACCAATTATATGAATACCTAAACACAAATGAGATTTTAACTTCCTGCCAATCTGGCTTTAGATCGCTACACAGTACGGTAACTGCAATGCTTGAAACCACAAGTGACTGGTCCATGAATATTGACAATGGTTTAATCAATGGAGTAGTTTTTATTGATTTAAAAAAGCTTTTGACACTATCGATCACCAAATTATGTTACAAAAGCTAAGAAACTATGGTATTGATCAAATGAGTTTAACCTGGTTTGAATCTTATCTTACCAACCGAACTCAAAAGTGCCGTGTTAATTGTCAAATTCTGCCCCGGTGACTTGTGGTGTTCCCCAAGGTAGTAACCTGGGGCCCATAACTAGGGTTGAGTCGGTGAAACCCTTGGGAGTTTATATTGATAAACATCTTACTTGGCATGATCATATTGATAAACTATGAAAGAAAGTTGCATCTGCTATTGGTGCACTAAAGTGTGTTAGATCGTTTATAACTATAGACGCATCCATACAAATATACCAAGCGCTCATTCAGCCTCATTTCGACTATTGCTGCACGGTATGGGATGGCCTTGGGGAAACATTCAGTATACTAAATTACAAAAATTGCAAAACCGAGCAGCGAGAGTCATCATGAGATCAAGTTATGATACCGACGCAAGTGTATTATTAGATAGTCTGCGTTGGGATAACTTGTCATCAAGACGACAAAAACTTAAACTTGGTCTTATGTTTAAAACACATAAGAGTAATGTTCCCAGTTATTTACAAGGATTCTTTTCCATTCGCGGAACTGGGTATAACCTAAGAAATTCTGAAATAAGGCTGAATTTGCCTAAGCCACGAACAAATTACTTAAAACGAAGCTTTTGTTATAGTGGTGCACTATTGTGGAATAGCCT
>CACRXK020004270.1:12439-32451 GCA_902702795.2 Paramuricea clavata
TTTATACTAAAACAATTAGTCGCCTCAGGCTCGGTGATTACAAGCCTATATTCACTTCGCCTTCGGCTCAGTGAATATAGGCTTGTAATCACCTCGCCTTCGGCGACTAATTGTTAAATAGATAGCGAGAAAAGTAGCCAATCAAATTACAGCATTTGCAATAGTAGGTACCCGGAACAGGTGGGAAATTTGTCTGAGCATGCGCGAGTAAAATGAGCCACGCAATTGCGTGGAATACACGCAACGCGTGTTTACAAAAAGGCACAATCGTGTAAATATTGCCAAATATTTGTACAAAATAAATAACTGTTTTATGTTGAAAGAGTGGACATGATCTAAATTAATCATACAGAATTTTTTAGTGACGTTCTATTTCCGTACCCTGCCATTGTCTCTGGTGGGCTGTCCGTGTGCATTCGATCTGAAACAGTTGCTACTTTGCTGTCGAAGAATTTCGAATGTTTACATGAAAATAGAGGCAAGTCATGCATTTTACAACCTCTCAAACTGTATGAGCCCCTATTTTTACGCTTATACCTAAGATATCAGATATCAAGTAAACTTGTCAAAAACTTGAATGAATATAAAACGAAACTATACTTCACTATCAAAGTTTCTGTCATCAAAATCGACAATTAATGACTTTAATCACAGAAACTTTGACCGTGTAAGCGAACCTTTAAAGTTCAGAAGATATATCTATTTTCGGCAAAATGTCCGTTCGTCAAACTGTCCGTTCGGCAAAATGTCCATTCGGCAAAATGTCCATTCGGCAAAATGTCCGTTCGGCAAAACGTCCGTTCGGCAAAACGTCCGTCGGCAAAATGTCCGTTCGGCAAAATGTCTTTCGGCAAAATGTCTTTCGGCAAAGTGTCTTTCGGCAAAATGTCCGGCCACCGCAATAGTATACTACAGTTACTGTACGTAGTATGAATCTACTAATACACAATATTATACAATATATACTTCAACTGATACCTTTATCCCTCCAGCTAACCAGATCATCACACAATGCTTTTTCATCAGCCGGTGGTAGATTCATCTTCTTCACTAAAGAGTCCATGTCTTGAAAGGCGTCCATGAATGCGGGTTTGGTCCAATCCGAAAAGTTACAATGGGCCCACTTATTTCTGATGTTTGACCTTACTATCTTTGCTTCAACTGCAGCGCCAGATGTCACAAATGGATCTGCTTCACACATAATTGCCAAAACTGCAGACATGTCCATAGTTTGGTCAAAAGCAGTAAATTTCGCCATGAAAGGTTGGACAAACAACTTTGCCAAAGACAATGGATCTTTAACTTTAAAGTCATAAGCTTTGGGCGACTTGTGGACATTGTTGTTGTTGATGTTCTCGTATTTTAAAGAGAACGTTGATGGAGGTAGTTTCTTTTTATGTTTGGAAAAAACTTGCTTGTGAATTTCATCGGGTGGTCGACACAGCAGATGATACCAGTTCTGTATCTCAGTTGCAAGAACATTTCTTAACTGAGGAGTAAGAACTTTGTTAATACAAACGCCAACCACAGCCCATCTTCGTTCTTCATCTGATATACCGGTACTTGAAGTGGTAGTTATGGCACTTGCCATTGGTGATCTAGAAATTACACACGAAAAGTGGTGTCATACTCGTTCACAGGTTGACAGTTTGAATATAACAAGTGACCCCTTTATTCCAGATCAAAATGCTTTACACAGCTGTAAAGATACTCATTAATAATTCATAAACCTTGTGGCAAATCATGTCAGCCATAATACGTCACGTGGAGTGACTTTTATATCTAATAAAACATATGTGGCATTACATATGTGGCATTGGTAATGACAAACCGAAACATTGGTAAGATAAATATAAATATGACAAATATCTTTGCGCAACAATGTTTCCCAGTTTGTCCCGGACTTTAAATTAAGGGATATTTATATAAACTCCTAGGAAAACCTCTGATTGAATTTTAATGTATTATTGAATACTATCAACTATGCAAAATATGTTTGGCGCTTCTTAAATTGTGCGTTCCATCCATCGCTTAAGTATATTCTATGATACCAATCTTGGATTTGGACCAACTTTTCCATTCGTTCCAACCATCTTTTCCAACCGACGAAACCGCACTGCACCAGTGAACGACGTTTAACCATGAAAGAAACATCTCCCAGGCACCAACACGAAATTCGTCATTAAAAAGATAAATTGGGAGGAAATATAAAATCCATAATTTCAACATAACTACAGCTGAAAGAAATGTTTTCATCCTTCAGCTCATATTTTTATGCAATAAAATCCCACTTATTGGGTCCTGGCCAAGAGCCTACGCTCAAAACGAGATTGCATGTATTCTGGAATAAGCTGTCCTAGCTTTTGTCTGGTAAAGTTCTACTATATATTATATTGTGACATAAGTTGGTATTTAGCTACTATCTAGAATAACAAGGAACGATTCAACCTGGTTTTTCGTGCCCACACTGGTTGACGTTTTCTTTTAGATTTGCTACGGCGCCAGGACGTGTTTGAGCTCCCCCACCAGGGTATAGAATAAAGATCCATATAGAAGGGCCACTTACGTCGGAAGCTTTGAAGTTTCTGTCCTCGCGCATGTCGCATTACGCATATTGGCCGCCATTTTCCTAGCCAGTCAATGACATTTTCTGGCCAATAAACACGCTGTACTGGCTGGCTGCTCCGCCTTCTGGCCAGTAAACTGCATATTTTTGCATAAAAAAACGAGGACACGTTGCACCGCTGAGTGGCCCTTCTGTTACTGATCTTCATTCTGTGACCAGGGTGCGTCTCAGCTTCTCAGTCATGACCATACTGTTAACCCTGTCCATGAAAGGGATATACTTGTTTATAATATAAATACTGTGGATCCGAATGAGAATATCGAATAAGTAAATAAATACTGATCTACTGCACTGCGCAGATAATACCTACGTGCATTACCATCACAGTTCTACAAATACGCCATCGAATCCAGTGTAGTCGCCATCAAGTCCGAATAATAGGCCACCAGCATTGTCATCATCTGACAAATTGTTCTCGTCTTGGGCACTCGCAACAGGAACAAAGACCAGTACTCTTCAATTCTGCTTTTTGACAGGCACAACGTCTTGTTGAACATGTAATATATTATAGACGACTCAATTAGTTGTATTTTACTCCGTATTAAAGATTTTCTCATAACATCAATTCGAATCCAGACTCTAGTTCATTAGTTCAATTCTTCAACAAAAATCCCCCGAACAACACCCTATTGTTTTATAGTCCACGCCCTTATGACGCGTACGTATTGTCCTATTTATAAATGTCTATTAACTTAATAAACAATATCTCACACTCCCCCCTTGACCAGTCACAACTGGTCAATCATGGACTGTCTTTTCAAGTCTGCGTTTGCTGCCGCTATTCTCCTTTGTCTTGTTGGTTTTACTTCGTTCTGAATGTCTGCATCGTCTTTTGGATCCTTGCTGTCCTCGTTTTTTCTTTCTTCCTTGATCTCTAATGGCACAAGCTTTTGAATTGGACGTCGTAATACGATTGGCTTCCCTTTCTTATTCAACGCTCGTAACTTTACACCTCGTACTTCACCGTCTTTACTTTTAAGCAAAGCTTCAACTCTACCGATCTTCCATTGACTCCTAGGTAGATATTCTCCTTGCACAAGAACTACTTCCCCAACTTCTACTTCCCGAACCGTATTGTTGGTATATGTAGTATTTCGATGAAATTCCCGTAGGTCAGCTGAGTACTCCTTCTTCTATCTCTTCCAGAAGTGCTGCAACAATTGACTCAAGTATCGTTGTCTCCGTACAACTGCATTACTATCTTCCTCACTGTCACTAAATTCCTCTGGATCTGGTAATGTTGATATCCGCCTTCCGATTTCGAGATGTGATGGTGTCAATGGTTCTCCGTCAGACAATTCCGAATATACGCACTGTAAGTCAATGGGCGAGAATTGAGTGATCCCTCAACTTCTGTCAACACCGTCGTTAACTCTTAAAATGTTAATCTCGCATTTCCGAGTATTTTACGCAGACTCCTCTTAACTAGCTGTACCATACGTTCATAGTATCCACCCCGCCATGGGGCACGTTCCAATATGAAGTTCCATTTGATCCTAACAGTTGCCAGTTTCGTACCTTTGAACAATTCCGCAAGTTCCTTATCTGCCTTTTTAAAGGTCTTAGCGTTATTCGATGTAATGGGTACTGGAGTTCCTCTCCTTGCTATAAAACGTCTTAAACAACGAATAAAGGCTATAGTTGATAAGTCATGTACTAGTTCCAAATGTAGAGCTACTTCACACATCGATTAAGAATGTATCTCACCAATTGACGACCTTTTGGAATCCAATATTTACTCCTCAACTCTGTTAGTGTCTCCTTTATTCCTCCATGTTTGTTGACTTTCTTGTGACAGGACTCCACGATCAATTGAGTAATGCTGTATCTCTCGGCAAGAGAATTGGACCCCTTGTTTCCACGTTAGAAGATGCATTCTCCATTCTTTTTTTACATCTGATAATGATCTTTATCGGCATAAAGTCCGAGTTGGTTGGTCAAATCTTGGTAATTCTTCTGTTTATTCACATGTTCCTGTATTTCTCTGATCCAAATTTTCTCTGCATCATTAATTTCCTCAATAGTGAGTGTGCTTGGCTTTAACAATGGATCAATTTTACCACAGGCTTTCTTCGTTTTGAGATTTCTAATGAATCTCTTAACCCACGCTGTAACACGAAACAACTTGGTTACGCTACTGTAAGACTTGTGGTCTATTATCTCTGAGAGTTTTGTTGAACCGACTGTTTCTGGTGGATGTGTTTCACTAACATTTGCCACATTAACCACCGTGGTATTCCCCTTGGTAGGTAATTTAACGCGACATTCTTTCATGCACTCGTCGGTGAGTTCTACATCACTTTGTGCAAACTCAGGATCTGGGTATGCAGAGGGATCAAGTGTTAACCATTGCGGGCCTTTCCACCATAAATCATTTTGTGCTAGTTCTGAGGCCTTCTGTCCACGAGAACCAATATCCGCTGGGTTTTCTAAACCTGGTCAAAATCGCCAAGTTTCCGAATCAGTTAATCGTAGAATTTCGTCGATTCTGTTTTGTACAAATTGTTTATAATCTTTTTTACCCTTAATTCAGTGAAGGACAGTGGAGCTGTCCGTCCAACAAGTGGTCTCCATGATGTTAAAGATTTTGCTTAGAGTCTCTTTAACAACTGATATGAGACGTGCTAACATCAATGCTGCAATTAGCTCAAGTCGAGGGATAGACATTGGTGCTAATGGGGCGACTCTACTTTTGAGGCGACTAGATTTGTTGTGCAGCCACTGTCTGTTTCCAAGCATATATAAATGACAGCACAACAAGCCTTTTGGGAAGCATCTCCAAATCCGTGAAGAGTCACACTCTCAGGATGCCTCTCCTCTTCCAAAAAGTAATATCTAGGTACAACTATAGAACTCACCGTCTCTAAATCATCAATCCATTTCTCCAGCACTTCTGGTTGGATTCTGATATAACTGCATCCCATTCATACTTAGCTGCACACAATTCTTGTAGAAGCATTCTCAGCAAGACAGTAACTGGCGAGAGAAGTCCGAGTGGATCAAAGAGTTTTGCTGCTATCTTCAAAACGTTCCGTTTTGTTGGCTCTAAATTTCTTGCAAATTGAACAACTTTTGTTAACTTTAAAACAAAAGTATCACTGTCAGTATCTCAATTCATCCCAAGTACCTTATGTTCCTTCGAAGTTTCTGTTTCTTCCAGACCGCCAATTGACTCTTTAGCATATGAACTTTCACCGGTGTTGTTCAAATGCTGTGGTTAGTGACTTTAATACTTCCTCGTCATTCTGAATCTGATCCATCAATACTGGACTATTGGTAGCCCATTTCCGTAGATTAAAATTGCCAGCTGCGAAACAAGATTTCATCTGCCGATACATTGTATATGCATCATCCGTGGATTCTCCTCCTCCTGACCAATCATCAACGTAAAATTCTTTCTGCAAAGCCAGGGTCATCATAATAGTAATTCATAATGTGGTGACGTAATGTTGCATTCAGGAGAAATGGAGAGCATTTCATGCCAAAAATAACCCTACAGAAGCGGTAGACTTCTACATATGGATTGTCCTTGTTTATGTCATCGATCCACAAGAACCGCATCATGTCCTTTTGTTCCTCATCAATAGCAACATTGAGAAAAGCTTTCTCAATATCTGCAACCATTCCAATTCTCCGTCTTCGAAAACCCAAAAGAACCTTTAGAATATCTGTAGCCAGGGAAGGTCCAGTGTGAACGCAATCATTCAGAGATGGGCACTTTGGTTTAACTTTCGCACTGGCATCGTAAACAACTCGCACCTTTGTGGTGGTTGCATCTTTTCGTACCACTGCTTGGTGTGGGAGATAGCGTGTAGTGCCTGGTACTGAGTCTTCATTTGGATCTTCAACCTTTTCAACAATTCCTTGACTTAATTGCTCTTTAAATATCTGGTTGTATTCCTCAAATAGACTGGGTTCTTGCCTTAAACGTTTCACTTGCGAGTCTAGTCGTGCTAGACTTAAACCATAATTGTCCGGTAAAATATCATGTTTTTCTTTCAGGGGTAATTTAACGTGATATCTACCCTTCTCAAAAGATACATTTCTTTCAAATGACTCATGCACCGTCTCTTTGTCTGTTATACCAATTGACTCTAAATCCCACAGACGATGTAATAACTCCTCAGGTTGTTTTTCATTCTCCACACTTGGCAATTCGGCTGCTAAGCCTACTCTCAATACATGAGTTGAAACAAAGTTCACAGAAGACAGAGTAGTTTTCTTTCTTGATGATGACATTGGGCCTGACAAAACCCATCCCAGGATTGTTTCGCTTGCAATTGGACTATTGGCATTCTCCCCCCGTCTTATCTTGCCAGTGAAAAATTTACCGATTTGATCCGCTCCGATTAATAAATCTATCTCTGCTACACCGTCCCCTTCATTATTATCGGCCAAGTTTAAGTCACTCAAATGTTTGTACTCTACTTGGGCTCGGTCAATTTCTTGATTTCCTAGCGGTGCACAAATCACTGGCACAACAAATCCTTCTACTTGTGTTCTAGTTCTACCAGTAATGTCCCCAACTGCTAAGTTCACTATCTCACAAGAAGCAGTTAGTTCAGTTTCGCATTCCCCGAATGTTTTTATTCGTAAAGACTCTGTACTTCCTGTGGGCAATTGCAACTTATTTCGCACTCGTTGCGTTAAATAACTTCTCTGGCTGCCCGAATAAAAAATAACTCTTATCTCAGTGGTCAACTTCTTGTTTCCAACGCCAACTTTCGCCTTGGCTGTTTGTAATAAGACCGAATCTTGTAAACATACCTGATAATTTCTGGTCTCTTTCGTGCTTCCTGTGTTTTTCGTGTCCATTGATTGTGTTGTTTGTTCTTTATCTAGACTATCTTGTACATTTCTTAATTGCTGTCTGGAATTTAATTCTTGTCTCGTTGCTAGGGACTGTCTCGAATTTGTTGCTAAGGACTGTCTCGAATTTATATTACACAGACTAACATGATGCTTTCCCGAGCAATATTTGCACATATACCTTGATTCGCAATCCCGAGCGATATGATTTCGTTTGAGACACAAAAAACATCGTCCTTGCTTTCGTAAGATCTGTTTTCTTGCTTCGATATCCGTAACAACAAAACAACTAGCTGACGTATGTTCTTTTTGACAAAACGAACAGTTAATAGTTGTCTTATCCGCGCTGCTGCCGTAAATGGCGTGTTCGAATATTTTCTCCCTCCTCGTTGTTCGTTGGAATTTCGACCGTCTCTAAAAGATAAAGCTTGAATTCCTTCGCATCTTTCCCGGTTTTCCAATTCCTCGCGAAAATTCTCAAGTAACGTATTCAAATTCCATGTTTCGCCTGTCATGTTGCGTAAAATGCGTATTTCGTCGGGTATTTTGCCAATTAAAATCGGTAATAACAACGCTCCGTAATCCGTGTCTGGCACGTCTAACGATTTTAGCCCTCTCACGTGTACTTCGATTTGATCGTAAAGACGCCGTAATCCTTTAGTATCGGTAGATGATCGTAGTTGTGTGAGTTTTAATAAACTATCCATAATTAATAAACTATGGCTACTAATGAAAACTTGTTTGTCTCCGAATCTTTGCTGTAATAGTTCAATCGCAGTTTCATAGTTACTCTCTGTCAACGATAAACCCTCGATCGTGGCTGCTGCGGACTTTTCCAGTAAACTTTTTAAGTAATTGAATTTATCCACGTCGGATAACCCCGGATTCTCATGTATTGCGCACTTAAAACTGTCCCAAAATGCTTGCCATTCGCATGGCTGTCCATCAAATTGTTTTAGAGTAAGTTTTGGCAACTTTGCATGTTTTATTGTCGGTTGATAATGTCCTGGTGTAGATAGTTGCTGTGACTCGCTCATACTCATAGACATAGTTTCATTAATCGGTTTGGCCTCGAGCACACTGTCGATATTTACAATCATTTCGTGTACACTCTCGCGATATTTTCCTGCTTCTTCGATCTCGGTAGATATTTCCTCGTCAGCTTCGATAAGCTGTAGAATCTCTTCGTCAAGGGTCTTTGAAGTGTCCAATCGTTCTTTTAGAGTGATCCTGATTTGCTTTAGTTTCTTCTCTTGATTTCCATCGTAGTTCTGATCGAACAATATCATCGGCATTGCCCAGAATCTTCGTAAGATAAGTTCTATGACCCTGTCGTATCTTTATTTTCTTCTTGATATTACTCATTTTATCCTCAATTTAATCCGGCTCGAGGGAGCATGTAATATATTATAGACTACTCAATTAGTTGTATTTTACTCCGTATTAAGATTTTCTCATAACATCAGTTCGAATCTAGACTCTAGTTCATTAGTTCAGTTCTTCAACAAAAATCCCCCGAACAACACCCTATTCTTTTATAGTGCACGCCCCTTATGACGCGTACGTATTGTCCTATTTATAAATGTCTATTAATAAACAATATCTCACAGAACATCCAACTTCGTACCAGGGCCAGCACAAAGAGAACCCTGGGTACGAGGTTGTTGAACATCCAGACTTACAACCACAGTTAACGTTTCCAGAATTCCACCAGGAGTTCCCGGCATGGTCATCCATCTGATATTGACTAGTTGCCTTTGGTTTACTACCAAACTCGCTGATCGGGGGTGGCATAACTGGTTGGAGACTTGGAGTGCACTTTTTCATATGCGGCATTGATATAATGTATGATCGATTTGTATGAACTAAAAGAACGTCAACAAAACGTTGTGCCTGTGAAAAAGCATAATTGAAGTGTACTATTCTCCGGACCAGAATACAGACGAGAACGATTTGTCAGATGATGACAATGGTGATGGCCTATTATTCGAACTTAATGGCGATGACACAGGATTCGATGGCATATTTGAAGAACGGTGATGGTAATGCATGTAGGTATTATCTGCGCAGTGCAGTAGATCAGTACTTATGTGGGCACGAAAAACCAGGTTGAATCGTTCCTTGTTATTCTAGATGTGTGTAGAGTGGCTAAATACCAACTTATGTCATATTATAGAATATATAGTAGAACTTTACAAGACAGAAACCAGGACATCTTATTGTAGAATACATGCAATCTCGTTTTGAGCGTAGGCCCTTGGCCAGGATCCAATAAGTGGGATTTAATTGCATTGATAAAAATCTGGGCTGAAGGATGAAAACATTTCTTTCAGTTAGATAGTTATGATGAAATTATGGATTTTATATTTCCTTCCAATTTATCTTTTTTTATGACGAATTTCGAGTTGGTGCCTGGGAGATGTTTCTTTCAGAGTTAAACGTCCATCACTTGTGCAGTCCGGTTTCGTCGGTTGGAAAAGATGGTTGGAACGAATGGAAAAGTTGGTCCAAATCCAAGATTGGTATCTATAGAATATACTTTTAAAAGCGATGGATTAATGATTCAATCAGAGGTTTTCCTAGGAGTTTATATAAATATCCCTTAAAGCCCGGGACAAACTGGGAAACATTGTTGCGCAAAGATATTTGTCATATTTATATTTGTTTATACCCATGTTTCGGTATGTATCTTACTAGCATCGGCAAACGGAGAGTGTTTCATCAAATGCTTCTGAAAATAAAAGCCAATGTTTCCAGATATGGAATACAGGGAAACATTTGAGCAAACATTGAAAATCACGAACTGATTTCCGCAACAATGCCCTTACGTTTGGCCAAGGCTTTAGTTTAGCGAAATATTTAATTTGTTTCTTGCTCGCGCGTGTGAATTGTATGTATATATTTATATATTCTCCGTCCTGTTTGATACAGGTGGGTTTTTACCTCACACAAACTTGTATTGAATTAGGATGTTAAAAATTAGAATTAAACGTTGAAACGGTATTTTGAGAAACAGTAGTCAACTAGAGGGCACTCAGAGACTGCATACCTCCGCCTACGCGCAAAATATTGAAGTAATCTATTGTTATTAGAATTTGAATGGCTGGTGCATATATTATGCACGTCCTAATTACGCATTCAGTATAAAGTTTTATTTAATTGACCGGGAAAAGCAAGACAAACTTTTGGTATTTCTCATTCAATTTTTAACCAAATTCAACCAAATTTTAATCAGTTCTTCCTTAGCCGATGGGAAATGCACGCACAAAATTTCGTACGGATATGTTTGGTATTTCTTGAGTTATCGTGCTCACAGACAAACACACATACATACACACATACATACACACACACACACACACACACACACACACACATACACACACACATACAAACCCAGATGATTACACAACCTCCTGGCGGAGGTAATGAATTGAAGTGACTTAGCATATAAGCAACCAAAATGTACAATGTGTTTTAAACAATATATAGATTGTGTGTATTTATTCGTTATTACAAGGTTTGATCTCTACTCCGTGATTTTATTTTGTTGTTTTTACGGGGGAAATCGGGGGAAACTCACAGGGAAAATCCATTTTTCCGGTCTGCGCATGCGCAGTGCGAGTTCGGCTGACATGCGCATGCGTATTCGCTACCAAAACAATGGCGGTTCGAATATTTCGAAGCGGGAAAATATCAAACTTTGGAGGAATATTTTCCCAATTGTGCACCTGTTTCGCTTGGGGAGCAACGGATTCTGATAATTTTAAAAGTAAGTTTTTATCTATTGATTCACGCGAAAATTATGTAGTTCCGAGGGGTGCAACGAAATCCGTTTTCTAAGCATCTTTTGGATGCTCATCCAACGGCCTACTACATAAGTAAAACAATATCTAAGCAGTTTGAATTTTAGGAAACAAATGTTTCAAACCTACAGTTGCTATAGCGACAATGACGTTTCAATATGGCGAATATTTTGACATTTAAAAAACAACATCAGTGACCCTCAATTCTTATTTCATAAAATGATTTCTCTTAGTATATTGAATGTCTGAGTGACAATTTCAAAAATAGGTACGCGACGCATACATGTATCTGCGAAAAAACTTGATTCACATTTTCACCACTTATTATAATAAATATAATAGCAAATAAGATTTTAAAGTCAAACTTAGTACAAATCTAACAAGGCTGTAGACAGCACAGAGGGCAACAGGGGCAACTCAACCCCCCTCCGCCGAGAAAATTTAACTAATTTTATGTGATTATGATTGTAACTCGGATAATTATCCAGTCAAAAAATAAAAATTTCATGCAAACAATATTCGAAGTGTCTATTTAGTAAACTGTCACTTGTCAATCGATACCCATTTTCAAAACTTTATTGTAATCATATGAAGCAAAAGTTCTGTCACTTGTTGTTTACACTTGCCAAGGTTAACTGTTGAGTAACATACACAAACTATTCGAGGAACATGCATCACTGTAGCAAAGAGTCAATCATATATCGAAGACCACTGAATAGTAGAGAATGTTCAATGTTTTGAAGGTCATGAGTGAAGTATATAATTCAATTCCAATCCTGTGCACAGTTAATGATATACCACACTGTTCGGTTTAACACAGCATATCCACACAAAAACAATTTGTGTTGTGGGGAATATCGGTTTGAGTAGAAGGTATCACAAGTTTAGTTTTGACTTATTGTGCCATTGATCTGATCCACCCATATAATATATGATTATTGCAGCTGTTAAGATAATATTATCCATAACAAGACGCCTACTCAGGCGTTCACTCCGGGTACAGGGCCTTAACTAAGCGCAAAGCTACTTTAACGTATGCTTATGTACGGCAATGAAGGTATCTTTAATGCATGATATTTAGCATATTAAAGTTGGAAAAGTGGGAGAACTACAGTGTAACCACTTGACCAGGTGACTAAAAACATATGCAATGATCATAATATTTGATAACATAAAAATAAAAGGACATTGTGACACTGATTATCTCTAATAAAAGCTATCTAGTTCTTTATTAAAAGTTCTATTTAAAACATGCGTAGGAGTGTTTTATGAGGGGGAAGGGGGGCTCGTCACGAAATCACGAAGATCATTTTTCGATTTCACGAGTCACGAAAAACAAAATTTCATTTCACGATTTTGCACATATATACTAACACATGCATACTGACTTTAACATTAGAGCCGTTTAAAGGCAATGGAAATCATTGCGAGGCATTACGAGCATCGTACGATGGTTCACGAATTTTACGAAGAGGTACGAAGGTATACGATAACGACGTTTACCGATGAAACGAAGAAACCTCAAGAACTAAGACAACCGCGGGAAGCAAATTTATAATTTTTTCCCCATAATATTATATTTGGGCCGAGTTTTAAACGTAAACATTCACAAGTTAGGGTAAAATATTTGTAAATTCAAGACCATAGCTAGCCTTTTAGCTCTTCACGATTCACGGCACGCATATTAATCACGATTCACGGAATGGTATTCCTTTAAATCACGAATCACGAATAACTGCTAATCACGAGTCACGAAAATACCCTTGCCCCCCGCTTTTATCGAGTCGTATATAATAAGTCGGAGGCCGTATTTTACAAATATTTTATGTTTTTTTTTTATTGTCGAGGGTAGAAATTCGAGGGTGAAAAGCTTTAGGGTACATTTTAATCAGGGGCGCCGGAATATCGATAATTGCGGGGGCAGATATTCGTGTTCACAGACTGTAGAAACAATCGATTTCAAAAGAAATTAATTGGGCAGAACACGAATAAATGATGATATTAGCCCCAATTGTCGATATTCCGGCGCCTATGATTTTAATAATTTAACAAAATAATAATTTTATCTCGTGTTCATTTACTTTACTTTTAATTTTTAGCTCTTATTTTTATATTACAATTATTAATTTTTCATATGCGATTACTTTTTATATGATAAAATATTGCTACATAAAAATAGACATGCCGATCAAAAGCTACAGTCGAGATAGTTTCAAACGGCGTGATGCATTATCTGCGTTATCTCGGATTGGCGGGATAGCATGTCGCAAATTATTGTATTGTCTATTCACTATATGGTCCATTGAATCAGAGTAATCAGGACTTGTTTACACCTTGCCATTGCTATACGCCTTTTCCGGGTTCGCGACGCCATCTTGAAAGTATTGTTTTCGCTATTGCCTTGCCCCACTTGCAAATTTATCTATAGGGAATGCCCGCAAATTTCTACCCTCGAAAATAAAAACCATAAAATATTTTGAAATACGACCCCGGACTTTTTATATATGACCCTCGACTTTTTGATATGACCCTCGACTTTTTATATATGATTTTTCGACCCTCGCTTCCCACCCTCGACCCTCGAGAACAACTCCTGTAACTGAATTACTAAAAATAGCTAACGTAAACAAACCACATTTATCAAACACGCAAAGAAAATTATTTAAAAAGTAATATATTGTTAGTCGTGTCATATAGTTAATTGTCAACACTTTTTCAATGCATGGTAGTAAGTTCATAACTGGCACCATAAGTCATAATTAAGTTATGTTGATATTTTGTTTATACAGATTGATTGTTTTAATTTGTAAGGCTCTGTAAGTTTGTTATTATCAAACGTTTAGATATAAGCATCGATCTTAGTAATGAATATTTTACTTTAAACCAAGACAATGCAGCTGTCGAGACCGATTTTTAATACTCTATAAATAAAACTAATATTAAACTGTGTAATAGACGTAATTGTGTCGGGTAAAGCTATCTAGTTATATATATTTTAGGCCACATAAAATAAATTCCTTGATTCTCATCACTACACTTTGAAAATGTCGAAGAGGCGGGAGGTTTATATTTTATATTTTATATTTATATCATAATTTAATATATATATCAATAAATAAAAGTGTCACAAATTGAAATATATAAACATATTTCTCCACGAACAATGACTGGCCCTTGAACTGAATGCGACGTTCCGTTAAAATGCAATGAAATTTCTTTCAAGGTTCTATTGGTTTGAAATTGGCAGTTTAAAATGGCACTAAAAACCCAATATAAAATATAAAAAACTTAACTGTCTTGAAATATTTTGTCGGGCGGTACATTTATATTAAATTAACAAAATTTTAAAAATTTCACGCGGCTCTTAAAAAACAGTCGGGCGGTGATGAGAATCAATGAATTTATTTTATGTGGCCTTATATGCGCTTTTGTCTAATTCAAGCGTGGTAGACAATATTGCCAATATTGTGGTTTGCGATATAAATTGCCTCGCGAATTGAAGACTTTCAGATATGTCATATGTCGAATAGATTTGTGCGTTGTTTGTACTTCAATTTCGGCCACGAGGCACAAAGGGAGACTTAAAGAACACGAGTGACGAGTATTAACACAATTTAACTACGTACAGTGTTGAAAAAATTAAAAAATGCAGGCTATTATAAACGTCAGTAACAAACCAAGCCATTTGTCGATCAGAACTAGCTTTGCAATAACGGCAACCGCTACTGTGGTCACTCTATGAACTGTGGTCACTGTATAAAAACGAGTGTATGAGAACCCCTCCATTTGACAATATTTACTGTAAATAGAACTAAATACATTGTAAACACAACGCTCGCTCCGACCTTACTACGAATGGCGGCTATTTTTAGATATTTCGTATTTTTGTAGTGCGTTGCATACCTGTGCACCTGTGGAAGTGCACACTTGTGTCGCCTAAGAAAAAAGATCTGACATTTTAATACTCCGGTACTTACAGTACCAGGAGTAATAAATTAAATGAGTTTAGGTAAGATTGTCTTGCAAGTGGGTTGTTCTGACAAAATTATCTAGCCAATATCCATTACATTTATTCATCATTCTTGCATTAATCTCTAAACAAAAAACATGTATAATAGTTTTGTTTGTGGAAACACCACGTAACTTAATTGCTGCAAGGCTTTCGATCCGTAAGCCCAGTAAAGATGCTGTGCTGAGTGGTTATATTACTACCTTAAAAAATAAGCAGAAACTCGACGTTTCGAGCGAAGGCCCTTCGTCAAGAGTTAGTAGCAGGGATCGGGGAAAATGCACGGGTTTTATGAAAAGCAACACGTGACAAAAAAATAAACCAATTAGATGGATTTAATAATAACAAAGTGTAAACAAAATATGTAAATCTCATTACAGAATATAATATAATTAAAAATATAAAAATAAACAGGAAGTTAAGACAATTACTACAAAAAATAATCAAAACAAAACACGAGTGGGAATAAGGTAAAAGTAATAAATAGAAGTTGTCAATGTCTGCTATAGACAGGCAAAGACAGATGGCATCATAGACAAAACAGAAGACATGTCTTCTGGATTGTCTATGATGGCATTAAACATAAGAAAAGCGTTCATTAATGCTAGAAGGGTGAACAGTGCCAAGTTTGGATATGAGGCGCATTTCATGTCGTTTGCGGCTATCGTTGCTTCCAGAAATGGGACAGAGGGCTCGAATTAACATATCTGAAACACTGTGATTGCCATCATTAAAATGTCTGGCAACAGGTTGGTTAGCATCATTGCCAATAACTGCACGCCGATGCTCACTAAACCTTGTCCTTAAACATCTTCCAGTTTCCCCAATGTAAAGCGAGATGTAAAGCATGCCACATCTGCTGCAAGAGATGCAGTAGATGAGATGGGAGGAGGGGCACGTGAAATGGTGCTTGATGAACAAGGGGGAATTTCGTTCTCGACCAATCAGCGCTTTTGTTTACATTTTTGCCCTAAGCCAATCAGAATGCGTAAAACGCTTCATCACATGAAATTTGTAAACAAACATATGGGGTTACTTCAGAGCTTTTCTGCAAGCGGTTTTTTTGTTTTTTTGCCATGAAATTCATATATGTTGTTCTTAAGGTGGCTCGATACAGTTTTCAAAAATTCAGGTGTTCAAAACTTTGAAATGTTCAAACTACGCATTTTTAGAATATATTCAGCAGATATTGGATTTTTTATATATTTCGATATCTCTACTTTCAAATTATATTAGTTTTAGTAACAGATAGTTCGTTGCTATGACGACATACGTGTACAAAATACACTCCAAAATGGCCTTTCGTCTCGTATAGTTGGAAAAGAAGCATGGTGACCCCCAATTTTTTTTTGTGCATTATTTTACTTGGACGAAAAGCTAACAATTAGCAAAATATAAAAAAATTCTGTAATGCCATTTTTTTGGAAAATGCGAAAATGTCATATTCTTCGGTAAAATTTTTTTGGCATTACAGAATTTTTTTATTTTTTGTATTATAAAAGTTTTTAGCGGTGCAATACAGCATGCAAAATTTGAACATAGGTTACCAGGCAAAATAAAGAGATATAGCGCATTGTTTTTCTAAATTGGAAAATTCTAATGACGTCAGCAATTGACATAAAACGCTATAGAACACGCGCAATGGCGTGAGATGGCGCGAGCAACTGCTTACGTCAGGTCATTTTGGAAGTTCTCCGCGACCTGCGCGTAAAAATGGTCACCCGGTTTTGAGTTCGCGATTCTTGAGCAGGGTTTTCGTGATAACTATATCGAGCCACCTTAAAAGAATTCTCCTCAACTTCCTCGTGGCGATTTTTGATTAATTGCGTGATTGCGAAGATATGGGTCTTCAAACTTTGCCTTGCGCAAGCTTAAATACCACCCCTCGAATTTGTAGGTTCCGAACGGATTAGCGTTTTTAAAAGCCTTTCAAATCGAGGTTTGAGACGTTTTATTTTTTAAAAGATACTCTTATCTTCATATTTTCACATTAACTTATTAATATCCTGTGTAACAAGTAAACAGGACATTTCCGGGCCGGGACAAGTTGACATGTCGATTTCTTGCCAAACAGCGTGGCGATCAATATGGCGAATATCTAAATACAGGGAATTTTTAAAATTTTGTTGGTATATATGGGATAAGGAAGCTCATCAAATATTTGGACTATGGACCTTCAAACTTATGCCAAGTATTTATTTGATTGATTAGCTCAATAACTGTTTTTTGGCTCGTTTTTCGTCGATTTCGATATTTAGTCGAGCTTAGTCGACTTCAAAATAATGTGTCAACATTGCGTGTTGCACCCTGTGGACATGAATATTTTCGTTTGTTTGACAATAACACTTGTCTTCATTGGTTTTAATCCTTGATTGACAATATATTCATTGGTCTCAGAGTCCTAAACTTAAGGAAGATGGATGACATTGGGACAGAATGATTTTGTTCAATGTTGCTGTTCAGGTATCAAAATTTATGGATATATACCTGTATATGAACTTCATTGTTTTTTTACTTCATCTGGCTCATTTGTCACAATTGGGCCCTGTTCATATTACCTGGCTAGGTGGGAGACGACATTTGCCAGTATGTTCTATCCTATCCTGCTACTATCGGCCTAGCTAAGCGTGAGGTTTCCATTGCCAGAATCCTGGCTATATGTAAGCCAAGAAATTCACCATATACAATAAGGATCAATGAGCACTTCAAACAGGCAACATGAATTAGGCTTCAAGCATGTGTTCTGGATAGTCTAGATCATATAAACAGGTCCCCAATAGATCCCGATCTACTATAATTGAAACATTTTGGTCCATAAATTTGTGCATTAACTGTGCACAAATGAATATTTTACACATATTATATAATGCAATCCAATATTAAGCCCCCAGTAACCTCACAAATAGGCCTCCCTTCCAAAAATCGGATCTCCCTTCCAAAAATAAGCTCTCCTGTTAAGGGCTGTCAAAATGGGCCATGCTAGCCCAGCAAACATGGCTGGATTTTCTTTTCAGGGCTAGTTTGTCATTTGCCTCACAGGAGCCAGGCTAACCTGGCAACTGTTGTCAAGAAATTTGTGTGAAATGCTGGTTAATTTGTTAATGACAACAGCTTCAGAAGGCTTATATTAATCAATTTCTTACTTACTTGGGCCAAATTGTGTATTATAACATGATTTTTAGTCGAGTGAGCTGGTTGGCCAGCTTATGACCTTTATTAGTGCGAGACTCCCAATGCAGGATATCAACTTGCTCAAGCAAATGCTGGGCCAATAAATTCAACCAGGCTGTTTCATGTGAATGCAATCTCAAACATATATAAAATTAATATACGAGGCAGTATCTTACCATGGGCAGGTGTATATTTAGCCCATATAAATGGGCAAGACCAGCTTGCATGCCCAGTGTGATATTATACTACTGACAATACCTGGTTGATTCTACAAGATTATGGCCTAAAATGTTCCAATTGTAGTTTCAGGATCTGCTAAGGGTCTGTTGATATGATCTGGGCTAGGCAGCATGGGACCCTAAAGGCAAGTTCATGTTGCCTGGTTGTGGGATAGAATGTTTACTGTAAATGGTGAATTTCTTGGCTTGCATAGTTGGGATTCTGGCAACGGATACCTTGTGCTTAGCCAGGATAGTAGCAGGATAGTATATCGGCAATACTGGCAAATGTTGTCTCCTGCCTAGCCAGGTCATAAGAACAGGCCCTATTTGTGACTAGTGGGCCAGATTAAGGAAGAAACAATGAGGGTCCTATGACTATGCTCTGTGACTATATATGTCCATAAATTTTGATATCTGAACAAAATTTTGATATCTGTTCCAAAGTCATCCATCTTCCTTAAGTTTAGGACTCTGAGACCAATGAATATATTGTCATTCAAGGATTAAAAACAGTGAAGAAAAGTGTTATGGTCAAACAAACGAAAATATTCATATCCACAGGCTGCAACACGCAATGTTGACACATTATTTTGAAGTCGACTATAAAGCTCGACTAAATGTCGAAATCGACGAAAAACGAGCCAAAAAACAGTTATTGAGCTAATCAATCAAATAAATACTTGGCATAAGTTTGAAGGTCCATAGTCCAAATATTTGATGAGCTTCTTTATCCCATTTATACCAACAAAATTTTAAAAATTCCCTGTATATTAGATATTCGCCATATTGATCGCCACGCTGTTTGGCAAGAAATCGACATGTCAACTTGTCCCGGCAATGCCCTGTTTACTTGTTACACAGGATATTAATAAGTTAATGTGAAAATATGAAGATAAAAATATCTTTTAAAAAATAAAACCTCTCAAACCTCGATTTGAAAGGCTTTTAAAAACGCTAATCCGTTTGGAACCTACAAATTCGAGGGGTGGTATTTAAGCCTGCGCAACGCAAAGTTTGAAGACCCATATCTTCGCAATCACGCAATTAATCAAAAATCGCCACGAGGAAGTTGAGGAGAATTCTTTTAAGAACAACATATATGAATTTCATGGCAAAAAAAACAAAAAACCGCTTGCAGCAGAGCTCTGAAGTAACCCCATATATTTGTTTGCAAATTTCATGTGATGAAGGGTTTTACGCATTCTGATTGGCTTAGGGCAAAAATGTAAACAAAAGCGCTGATTGGTCGAGGACGAAATTCCCCCTTGTTTACCCAGGCATGTCCCAGCTAAACATGGTTTGAGAAAATTTATCGACTGGTTTCAAATTAACTGGTACTTTCATAAGTTTCCAATATTTATTCATATATA